>NQII01005925.1:121606-140881 GCA_002778355.1 Clitarchus hookeri
GGGGGGGGGGCAGAAGGCTGGAAGTGAGGAAGCGAGATTGTATCTGGCTTTCATCAAGTGTGACTGACTGGTGGACAGTTGGAGGTCACAATGGTAAGATTACGACTGGCCATGATTACACAGTCCAGAGATGTATTTTGAAGACTTCCACATTGCTGATGGCATTTCCAAAAAAATTACTTAATTTAATAAGTCGTCAACAAAAATTAATAAAAACCTAAGAGAAATCAAAATCTTAATAACACGAGCAAAGTAAGAAGGCTAGGGNAGTCGTCAACAAAAATTAATAAAAACCTAAGAGAAATCAAAATCTTAATAACACGAGCAAAGTAAGAAGGCTAGGAAGGGAGAGCGCAATGGCAGGAAAAATACCTAAGGGTAGTTGCATTGCATGCTAAAAATGTGATTTCCTGTGGTTGGCGTGGGAGTGATTTTTAAATCGTATCTCAGGTTTCTCCATTGACTAGACATTATTCTTTTATTTTTGTTTCAATCACATTTACAATTTTCTCTTCAAGCTCGTGCACATCACAAGGTTTCTTAGTGTAAAAATTATTAGTTAACTTACCCCAAAACAAAATGTAATAAAGCATTGGCTAGTCGTGCAGTGTATTTTATGAAGCATTCTCTACTCCTGCCTTTGCAGAAACATAGTTGGATCCTAACAGTGATCTCAGCATCATTAATACATACCAATGTCATCTCTAGGCTCTACAGTAAAGCTTCACTATAACAAACTCCAAGGGACCCAAATTACCACTTGTTTGTTATAATGAAGTTCTTTATACTGAAATCAAAGATTTTAGGCATCTCAATTTGTTTCATCAATAAACCACTTGGAATTGTAGAAGTGTACGATTTTAAATATGCCAGTAATTGTAGTGTATATGACATTTTATATGTACATAATCATACGTAAGTAGGTATGTACTACGTAGGAACAATACCATAAAGAGAGTAAACAGTATATGAATTAAGAATACAGTACTACATAAAATGTAGGCCTACCTTTAAAACATTCCGCCTCACTGCAGCAACACACCACCCAAGAACATTCTGCTGATACAAACTAAAATGTTTTAAGCACATTCAGTTAACAATAAAAGTTATATACATGAAACCATTTGAATACAATACTGAAGAAAATGAAATTTTTTAAGAACAAAACATGACAATTCAATTGATTTCAACTTTAGAAAAGAACTCTTTGATGGATGTCTGCTTCTTAATGTCTCTAAGTTCTTTAGTTACATCTCTTTATTTTTTTGTTGNTTTAGAAAAGAACTCTTTGATGGATGTCTGCTTCTTCATGTCTCTAAGTTCTTTAGTTACATCTCTTTATTTTTTTGTAGTGATATGTGATGTGATAAATTTACAGATGTCAGGAAAAGCCTTTCTAACACATCCAATGCATTACAGATTTATTCCCGTTCAGGACGTTTGATCTTGGTTTCCTTTTCTGAGTCATTGTCATCGCTGCTAGCCTGAACGTTCTCTGCAGGTATCTCTTCTGTGACAGGAGAGCAAGTGGATACCTGATTATCCACTGACACAAAATCACTGAATGAAGTTTCATTAATGTCAAATTTTTTCTTCACTTCTACCCAGGCAGCTTCACACTCATCTTNGAACGTTCTCTGCAGGTATCTCTTCTGTGACAGGAGAGCAAGTGGATACCTGATTATCCACTGACACAAAATCACTTAATGAATTTTCATTAATGTCAAATTTTTTCTTCACTTCTACCCAGGCAGCTTCACACTCATCTTCTTCTTTGGTGCATTCAACTTTGTGTGTATTTGCTGGAAACCCTGCCTTGGCAAAACAATTTGCAACTGTGGCAGGTGTGATTAAGTTCTTCATGTATGATTCTACTGAAATGAAAAAAATGGTGCCCAATGTGATAATTGTACATTTGTGATTTATCTGAAATGTAACAGGCTTTGGTGCTTGAGGACACAGTGATGGGTAATGTAATAAAGTAGACTAGCATTTGGACCTACAAGATGCATGGGTTCCAGTTTCTCTTATTCTTGAAGGAAGTGAACATACTGTTTACGTACCTCTTTTTGGAGTCTCAAGCAACACTCCAATTTAAGCAATCGGTCCACAGTAAAAGAATGTGACTGACCCAGATCTGCTGCAGGCTCCTTCAACTGCAATCACAAAGAAGCATCATCCTGCTGTATGCTGGTGAGTGTGTCGAAAGTGATCTTTGCACAAGATGTCTTTGGGGTGGATGGGTTTGGTAACAACCAACCCTTCTACTTACCAAAAACTGCGTAAGGTTTCAACAAGATAAGATTGAGAATTTGCAAAGAATTAGATTATAGGAGGTGGTGCCTGTTTTCTCTAATCACATTTTCCTATCAAAGCCCAACCAAATGGAGTCAGGTGTGTCAAAGGTCGGGACTGCCTGCTGAAGGCTCTTGTTGTAATTTTGATGTACTTTAGGAGGGNAATGGAGTCAGGTGTGTCAAAGGTCGGGACTGCCTGCTGAAGGCTCTTGTTGTAATTTTGATGTACTTTAGGAGGGGAGGAACACGAGGAAGTATAGCTGTAATTGATCTCAGGATCAAGGCAGTAGTGACAACTTGGGGCCTGTGTCTATGTGAGAGCTGAAGGACACATGTAGTCAAACCTTTGTTGGTTGGTACAGCAGTGTCTGAAAGTCCCGCTACAAGAATCTGTACACTCTGACGACACAAGCCCAATGTCTGAACACAGTCTCAGTAATAAAGGATGACTGGGATACCGAAAAAAATAGTGCGCATACTTGTTGGAAATTGCCACAGGAATCGCGGATATACAGGACGGCTGTTCGCAAAACAACAGTTGCATAANGAAATTGCCACAGGAATCGCGGATATACAGGACGGCTGTTCGCAAAACAACAGTTGCATAATTTTCTGTCAAAGTCAGCGATACAACTGAAGTTGTGCCTTCGGCTGGCACTGCTGTGGAAGTAGTTCTNTAATTTTCTGTCAAAGTCAGCGATACAACTGAAGTTGTGCCTTCGGCTGGCACTGCTGTGGAAGTAGTTCTATCTGATGTGACTGGTGAATGATCAGCTCCTTTACCAGGTTACAGTATGGGTGCATGTATTAAGGTATGATGCCGCTTCTAGCACTTCATGCATTTTCGTTTGGAAATACACTCCTTTACCTGGTGAGGCCTCAAGTAATTAAAACAAAACTTCTGCTTTAGCACAACTCCACGCTGCTGGTCCACGAATGAGGCAAACTGTGGACACTTGTATGTAATGTGACTGTCCTGACATATAGGACATTCTTCCTCAGAGCTGCTGCAAAAATGCAGATTTCACATGTGGAGCATGTATATTTCGTTGTTTGCCCTCTGCATGCGAAGCTGTGGTAGAAAAACTATTTGCTAATAGTAAGGCCTTAGACTGTGATTCCATAAAATTGAGCAACTGATTAAACATTGTGATTTCTACATGCTTATGTGATAACTCAAACTGATTGCTAGTGTCAGAACCCAATTTGGGCAGTACAACATTCAAAAGAATAAAATCCAATTATTTGACAGGACATTTTAGAACTTGTAGAGCACACAGCTACTTTTGGTCGTAATTTTGCTCAGATAGAGGAAGTGACCTTATTAAGTTAAGGGGTTCTCCTGACAGACTTCTCTACTTCTAACAAGGATGAGTTGGTATGCACCAATGACTTAACAAAGGTATTCAAGAAGGTGACATTCGTAGCAAAACAAAAAATAAACCATTCACTATATATATCAGTACACGAAAAAATGTGTGTTAATGCCTGTGACCTTAACCTTACTTTGTGTAATTTTGTTGTTTGCAATTACCATCAGGCCACATTTTAAGTGTGAATTTCAATCATAATTCAGTATGTTAATGAATCTCTTTTTTGAGCTCGCATAGGCATTTGATTAGAAATATACTTGTAAATAAAAAGAGCAGCATGACAAAGGTTTCTTAAATTTACTTCAGTATATGGAATTTAAAATTACTGTCTGCTTCTTATTTCCCGTGATTTGTGTTCGTTTATTTCCTTGCAGTATGCCTCATGTAGTTGTCCAGGATAGTACGTAAGCTCTTGTGTATAGTTTTGTTGTTTCCTGTATGTGTTTCTTTTCTCTCTGAATTGTGCTGTATTGATATGCGTGTAATCAATGTAATTATTAAATATTTGGTGGGAATTTTGTGTAGGTAAAACGTATGTTTTAATATATGCATTATCAGTCCATTTGGCCTGGTGTCCCATATTTGTAGCAGTATGGGATCACGCGTACACAAATGTTGTTTTATTACCCACGCGTAAATTTGTACACACACATGTAAAATTTCCATTGATATTTTTGTTACCAAATCCACAAGTTTTGTGTTATGTCTGTGCAGTAGTATCAGTACTAGTCATGTGGATAAGATTTATGCATTCTTGCAGCCTCTTTACCTTTTATTGTGCATAATCAGTACAGTATTTCCTTAATTTTTTCAGGCGGCCCAAGCTCCATTTGGACAGTCACAGCAGCTGAGCAGCAACCCCAACACGGTGCTCATCTCTTCTTCCTCTAACTCGTTGATGTCTGCTAGCGTGAAACCCTCGACTCAATCAATAGGAACAATCGGCTCCAAAGGGGCCAGTCCTTATCAACAGAGTGCTCCTCAGCCATCGCAGCTGTACATCCAGTATGACCCAGGCCAGGTGCTGAATGTGAACCAGAGCTTCTTGTCCAGCTCACAGATCGTGCAACGTCCAGGACCAGTCCAAAGCAATGTAGTCCCACCTATTCCACCTTCATCGTCATTCTACTCTGGATCATCAGGTAAAACCATCCGAAAAATGCAGACTGGAGTGTATGACATACATATCACATACCTGCCGACTTTTACTATTTGTCCGTAAAATTTACGGACAGTTGCATTATTTTACGGATTAAAAAACATTTTGTTAGAAGTCTGCAACATTTGCTTAAAAACTGTAAATTTGGAGGTACTATAAGATGTAAACAAAGAAATCTATTTTGTCATTGGCATCTTCTTTCTCATTGGCTGCCGCTGACGAATCCGGGACTCCGTTTCTTTGTCTCTTCGTATTCGCCCATTCTGTTTCGGCCAACAAAATTTACCAGACCATAGAGATGTGTTGTTACAGCTATGTTCTGTGCCTGCTCCTAACTGATACAGATACAGACCTGTATCTGATATTTTCTATATCAGATACAGGAATTCCCTAGCTTCCCCAGTGCATCGGTGCTTCGTCAATCTCTTGCGTAGCTGGCGTGTACAAACAACATATATATGTCGTTGGACGTGTATCAGATACACGCGTTATCAACTATGCGCGTTATCGAGTATGCACGTTATCAAGTAAGTATATGTTTTGTGTTGGTGTAGTGTGTGTTATATTTTACAGTGAAATAAAGTATGGATAAGAACAAGGTCATAGTAAAAGACTTTATTTTTACGAAAATGTTAGAGAGAGGATAATGAACTTGCCATAATTATGTAAATTGTGTAAACAAAAACTTAGTTATAAATTATCCTTTTTATTTATATATAAATATATATATATATGTGTGTGTGTGTATATATATATATATATATATATATATATAAACTAAATCTCTTAACTGTGCAGTTTCCAAATCTAAACCAAGTAATTGCGTTTCATCTTAATTGTACATTTTAAATAGAATTAAAATTTTATTGTATCAGAATTACATGCTACTGTATACGCAACATATCTTTGGCAAATTTTAAACTGATACTAAATGTATCTGATACTTTGGCAGTGTACTTATTTACAGTACTAGATACAAGTGTGTATCGGATACAAAGTTGCAGGTTGATACTCTGTGACCCACCTCTGCCCATCCAGCAGTTACTAAACATGGCCATTGAGATTCAGAGTAACTCTGTGTTGTTAAATTTTTCTGTCAACGAATTGAATTTTACCGCCTAGCAGTTGCTTTACATTGTTGCGAAAGTTTTAAGGTGTCTGACGTGTTTTGTTCGCTTTGTGCATTGTACAGTGTTATGAAGGTGGAAATTATGTAGGCTTACCCACCACTTATGTTTTTGTGTGTCATTTGCTTTTAGAGCAAGGTGTTTACATGGTTTGCATATGTAAGATAACAAAATATATGCGAAATCACTCTTAACATAACTCGTGTACGGTACGCAGCAGATGGTAACTTGGTAGCGTTTTTCCATGTTATGGTTTTAGGTTAACAGTAGCGGCAGAGAATGAACTGAGGATTTTTATTGTGTTTTGTGAGTTATTTCATGCTTGGGATTTATCTTGTTCAAAAATGAGCAAGGTAAATAAAAAGCAGTACTTTTAATTATATAGGAATTCATACAGTGTTCGTTTTCTGTGTATACAGAAGTCTCAAAAGGGTGGGAACTTTGGGTTCTGCACTGTGTGTAGGTGTGAGTTGAGTAGCCTATAGTACATAGTGGTACAAACGACATAACCAGTCGTGTGAAGTATCAGAAACACGTTGGGGATGTAAAAAAGCCAGGAAGAAAAGATAATTCCCAGCTTTTCTAACACTGCAAATGCTGACTTAGACATTATGGAAGAAGAATGTTTTTTGTTTCGTTCTTAGTTGAGCATAATATTCCACGTAGCATAGCAGATTATACCGGTGATGCGTTCAGAAAAATGTTCCCAGATTTAATGTGTAGCAATAAAATTCTCTTGTGCCCGTACAAAAACAACTTGTATTCTGTATGAAATGGCAGCTGATGCATTGCCCAAAGTTGTTCAGCATTTGCTGATGGGGTTATTCTCTGTTTCAACAGATGAAAGTAACGACTCAAAAAAAATTGTATCCTATAGTGTTCACATTTTTTTGGCAACAAGCTGGATAAAATCGAGAGTACAGTTCTGCCCATACCTAACCTAGAGATTAATGCCGCAGGGCAAAATTTGTCTGCAGCAGTAATTGAAGCTCATTGACCCATACTATCATACTTTCCAAGGTATTCGCCTGATTTTGTTTTTGGTTGGAAGTTTATTTTGGAATTTTGAATATTTGTTGTGTATTGTATCGTTTCAACACTTTTAGTTTCTGACAGATGTGTTAGACAATGCATTTTCAGTGTAGCATTTTACTGATAGGAATTTAAAAAATTGGCAGGTATCATCACAACATTTTTCTCGTGATGTTTATGTGCTTTCATAAAAATTTGAGACTTACTGTTTTGTGTTTCCAGAGGTCTTATTTATACAGTAGAATCTCGACAGTCACCTCTCGATGCTGTGAACCCCTCAAAATAACAATGGTTTTTGTGAACCTGAGAAAAATTTGTTTCAATAATCAAAAACATTTTAAAGAAATAAGCAAAAAAAATTAATTTTTTAGGTTTAATTTGGTTGCTATCAGTTTTGATTCTGTTTGCCACTATTNATTTGGTTGCTATCAGTTTCAATTCTGTTTGCCACTATGTAATAACTCGAAAAGGGTAAGGGATAACAATATACATCACTTACCAACACATCCATCAATGTCCCCAATGTTCACCTACATTCGCTTGCCAGTCTGCAATCACTCAAGTTTTGTGTCAGAGTTGCCTAGCCCAGACACTGTGCTTTGTGAGACTGCATAATAATGAAAGCTCTGAACTGAATTGCTCCAAGGAGGACTAAAAACTATCTTTCTTTGATATGGCTTTGAGCAAACAGATTAATTACAAGTTTTATGATCAGGTATAGTATTTTTGTGTTTGAAAGTTATTAAGGTAATAGGTGTGGTAACTATGTGATGTTTTTCAAATAAAACGTGAAGTAATCCCTCATCAATAGCAGCTTCAGATATCCATGGAAATTCTCTTTGTATACAATTTTCTCAGTCTCAGTACAGGGATTCTATTATGTGCTGATTCAATTCCATTTCTGCCGAATTTGCCAGTGTTGACCGAATCTGTATTTCTTCCAATGTGCGAACTGCAAATAATTTTCCCTCAATTTGGCAAATAAATAAAATTTCAAGTAGGTCTGAGTTATTCTTCAGTATATATAAAGTAGAACGCAGATTTTTCATTTTCCAATTTTTTTTTTGCACTTTATTTTCTAGGTACCATTTATTCCCCTATAAGTTTAATGCATAGCTTTTCTGCAAATTATTTTGCAGAAATTTAGTTATTCCTGTTTTTTACATCACATACANTATAAGTTTAATGCATAGCTTTTCTGCAAATTATTTTGCAGAAATTTAGTTATTCCTGTTTTTTACATCACATACAAAACTTAAACAACGTTGATACCAACGCCAGTGGCGGAGATAGTAATGAGTTCATGAAACTCTACACTATTGTATCTTGGAATAGTGAGTGCCGTGATCGGCACAGTTATCAGAGCACAATAAAGATGAGAAAGCAAGATGGCAGCAATATTCGTATCTTACTGCCACTGGAAGTGCTAGTAGTGTACCATGTTGGTAATGTTTGTGTTGGTGTCTATGGAAATAACCTTCAGCATNACTGCCACTGGAAGTGCTAGTAGTGTACCATGTTGGTAATGTTTGTGTTGGTGTCTATGGAAATAACCTTCAGCATGAGAAATTGTGTTTATAAGAGTTTTATTTTTTAATAATATTAACTTAATTTTGTTTTGAGTGACAGAAAAAATGTTGGCTAACATTTTTGCCTAACAAAATTCCAATGCGTGATGAGTAGAGACAAAATCATATGGTGAATAGCGATAAAACAAAAATAACACTGAAATGCATGTTACTACACCACCAAACACCGAAATGCATGTTAATACACCACCAAACACCGAAATGCATGTTAATACACCACCAAACACCGAAATGCATGTTAATACACCACCAAACACCGAAATGCATGTTAATACACCACCAAACACCGAAATGCATGTTAATACACCACCAAACACCGAAATGCATGTTAATACACCACCAAACACCGAAATGCATGTTAATACACCACCAAACACCGAAATGCATGTTAATACACCACCAAACACCGAAATGCATGTTAATACACCACCAAACACCGAAATGCATGTTAATACACCACCAAACACCGAAATGCATGTTAATACACCACCAAACACCGAAATGCATGTTAATACACCACCAAACACCGAAATGCATGTTAATACACCACCAAACACCGAAATGCATGTTAATACACCACCAAACACCGAAATGCATGTTAATACACCACCAAACACCGAAATGCATGTTAATACACCACCAAACACCGAAATGCATGTTAATACACCACCAAACACCGAAATGCATGTTAATACACCACCAAACACCGAAATGCATGTTAATACACCACCAAACACCGAAATGCATGTTAATACACCACCAAACACCGAAATGCATGTTAATACACCACCAAACACCGAAATGCATGTTAATACACCACCAAACACAGAAATGCATGTTAATACACCACCAAACACAGAAATGCATGTTAATACACCACCAAACACCGAAATACAAGTTAATACACCGCCTATATGCCAGTCACGGTTACTTCGCACTTTTCTGAAGCCCGGCTGAAGTTCTACTTTTGTTTACTGATTACGTATCCTTCTGCTACATGTAAACACAAACTGCCATGTGACTTTTACGCTTTGTAACTGTCAAATGCTTTGTTTATTTTTTTCAACTGTTCAATGAAGTTTGTCATATTACAAAAACCATTTCATAAGAGTGTTCACAATTTAGGCCTATAACTATATTTGTGTCAGCTTTATGACTTTTTAACAATGTCTGTATTGATGATAGTTCTTACCTTTATTGTTTTACATTGTTAACAAACTTGTAATACATGGTGTAGCACATTACATGTAATACACGATAATATTTTGCCGCAACTGTGTTAACCCTGTTGAAACTGTGGGGGAAGGAACTGTATTTAACCTCTTGTTATTCATATGTGTTGGGTTATTTTGTTAAAAGGACGGCTTCAGTTGGAATAAAAATTAAAACGAAAGAACAACCAGTCCAACGAAAAGACTCTTACTGTCTCTCTAATTTTTTGTACATATCGGCGACAAACTTAAAAAGATAGTGGAGGACATGCACACAAATAGGCCTACCAAAACTTTTATTCCACATATATTTTGATGCATTGGTACGTACTGTTTTCTAGGTTTATTTTATTATTTATTTAAATTTATCTGGCTGGGTTTAGTATTTTGTTTGAATTGTGGCAAACATTCAAATCATAGAAATATACATACGTTACACAATTGTGTTTCAAATATCTAGGGTGATGTTGCATAGTTGTAATAAATAAAAAGATTTGACTTTCAAATGATTCCATTATAAAAATAATTTATGGTTAAAACGTAAAAATTTTGTACTTCTTATATTTGCAATTGCACACACACTAGGTTAGCGTGATATGCAACAATACGCTTTCACACTCAGCGGTCATGAAACACGGTACATATTTATTCCTGCTGTAGAAAAACAGATTTATCACATCAGCGTAACTTACCTAGGTAGGTTAAAAACACGTTTACAAACTAGTTGCAGCCACAGGAAAAAACAAGTTGGTCTTCAGCCATTCCTATTAGGGATGGGTCGAATAACAAAAAATATAGGTTCCGGTTCTGATTCTACAATTTAAATATCGGTTCCAGTATTCGGTTCCATTTTGAATACTTGCATTTTGCTTGCAACTTCATTCAACCAATGCAGGTAAAATTTATTAAATATTTTATTTAACCTACTGAAGAATAGAAAAATAACAAAGTGTGAAGATAAGATTTAATGTATACAGATAAACTTGTATTAAATTTATTTAAGGTTAGTAAATATGTAACAAATTATTATTATTATTATTTACATTAATAGGTGGTGATTGTGATATGTTTGGAAAATACTTTAACTAAATAACCTGCAGTGGCTCTAAAAGCCTAAACATTGTGGTGTGGCTTTAACCTATGGTCATTAAAAGAATGTCAAAAACTCCAGTGGGTGGCCTGCTTCATTTTTTCTTTTTGCCTCTTTTACCAGTGGGTTTCCTTTTTCTTTTTGCATCTTTTACCTACCTGCCTCCTTTTTTTTTTGCTCCTTTTATGCAGTGACCTGCTGAGGTTTTTTTTTTTTTTTTTTTTTTGCTGTGTTGGAATGCCACACACCTAAAAAAAACCGTTGCTTCTTCTTATTTTCTGCCTTACACAGAAACAAAGAAGGCGTGAAGAAATGCATTGATCGGCTAGCAGTGTTGCTTACAGGGGCCGGCTGAGCAATAAAAAAAGAGAAGGAAGAGGCGTGATCACCAAACAGTTTATGACTACCACTCCTTAATTTTTTTCTCTTGTATGGCATCCCAGAATTTTTTTCCTTTATTTTCGGGGAAAAGGAAGCACTATACAGAAGGCAGTTATTTTTGTAAGGACTGAGTTTTGCAGTAAATTTATTGCTTTTTAGAAACGGAACCGAGTAGTTTTTGTTAACCTAAAACCTGTTTCGAGTCAAACCTCAAGAACCGTTGGAATATTTCGTGGGGAAATTTGTTTCCTGTAAACCAAAGTGAAAATTTTGGTGGTAATCATTTCCTAGGTTATCCATTGTTGTTGTCTTCATTTCCTGTGTGTGAACTTTGTAGGTCTGGAGTGTGACAACAGGAGTACTATTTGTGTGCTAATGTATTCACTTTCATGTTATGTTGATGACAGGTGGTCAGACTGGCTTCTTCCAGCCCACCAACTCGACCCTGCAAGCCGTTCAGCAGCAGGCACCAGGGGCTCAGCAAATACACCAGACAGGCTCTCCATATGGGCTCCAGGGTTATGGAACCCAGTCTGGCAATGCAACCCCTGTAGGACTACAGAGCTTTGGTTCACAGGTATGGTGGAATAATGTATTATTTTCACCCATTAATGTAATTATCCAGATAGATTTTTAGCCAATATTTATGATAGTTTATTTATGTTTGTTTTAAGAATTAAAATATGTTTCGTTTACAAATGTTGCAGAGACCTGCTATCACTTCGATGTGGCTGCATTTTTGACTAGGGATATGCCTGATTTTTGTTAATCATAGCAGTGATTGCAGTATGAACCAGCTTATGTAGGTGTTTGGTTTTAGAATGAATTTGGGTTTTGAGTAATGTGGTTTTTGTCTGAATTTCCCGCCACATGTCAACTGGTGGCCATGGTGCCATACAATGTGCTCTGGTTGTGGTAGTGTTTTGTACGGCAGTTATGGCTATGACTCCGCCATCGTGAGGCGTGACTATTGCTTTTGGGTTGAACAAACTAATTTTGTTAACATGCTATGGTCCTCCAGGCCGGATTTCCATGTTTCGAGCCACAAAATACTCTGGATTGTGAATAAGTATGGGTATAAGCACCTGTGTTTTCTTTATTTTTATTTTCCATTGTGTTGCTGGAAGTAATGTTTTTGTGGTACTGTTACAAACATTTTTATCGTGTCTCGTGAAATTTCTCATGGTAAATCTTATATCCTTAGGCAATACGTCACATATTTAAAGGTGAAGCAGTACGTTTTGAGGTTATGTAAGCAGGAACTAGTGCGTTACGTTCACGCCAGGCCTGTGCATTAGGAATCACGTTATAACTTATAACCTTACATGTCGCAGCAACAGTTGATTGTTCAGTTGCAACTTGATAAATGCCACATTAATAGACAGCTTGTGCTTGCGGACAATGTAGATAGTGATCCGACGCGAGTGGGGTTATTTACTACCGGCTGCTGCAACTTGCAACAACTAAAGGTGGAATTTGTAGAAACCCACTTCCAGCTGGACGTTCATTCTTTAGAAATGGCCTTGTTGTCAGAAACTGAATGAAGTGAAAAAGAGGTGGAGAAATTTGACACATCTTATTATATAATACAGAAGATCCTTTGCAAATTTTCTTTGAATCAGCATGAGAATTCTCCCAGAATCAAACTGTAAATCCTGGAAAGGTAGGTAATGTGAAGCTCCTGAAACTTCAACTCCTGACCTTTAGTGTTGGTGACAGAATGGACCACCTTTTATGGCATGTTTACCTCTCTGGTCTACAACACCAAGACTCTTTCGGCTGTTCAAAGCACCAGTCCTTACTTAAATTTTTGGCAGGGGAGCCACTTAGTCTTATGAAAGCCCTCCCATTGTCACGTGGCAATTACAAACTTTCATGGAGAACATTAATGTAGCATACATGTGGCATTAAATTTACAATTTTACTACTTATGTTTTGTAGCGTTCAAATCATTCTAAATAGTTCCCTGGGATAAAGAAGTTATAGTTGCCCATTAAACGAAGAATTGCCAATACAGGAATACTGTTTTTTTTTGTCTTGATTTTCTTTCATTCTGTTAAACGTATTTATATATTAAAATTATGTACACAAATGTTAGTAACATTAATTACTTCAATTATAATTCCATATTAAGAAAGCAAGTTAACAAGCTCCCTCGTAAATATTTAGCAAATAAATATGGCGCTATTTAGCCAGTGCTGCCACACTTGCTCATGCAGTTTTTCCATTCCGGTGAACGGGTATTGACTCAAGTTTTGTTCATTGCACAGACATAATATTTTACAGGATCGTTTTTTCTTGTTAATGATTCTCTGCTTACTTATTCTTTTATTTTCTTTGGCAACACCTACTTAGGTTAAACACTATGTTTTTTAACAGCCTGATTATAAACCAGCTGTGCTCTCACCATTGTGTGAGACTGTGTTCCATTGCCTGCACGAGTGTAGTTAAATGAATAATGAAGAACATTCGTTTGGTTTTGCTTTGGACAAGAATTTTTTGCTGATTCAGAAAATGCAGTAAATATCATCACGAAAGTGACACTTTTTATATATACTGGTAATATTATTACTTTTATAGGGCGATTGATGTCTGTATATATACTGAAACAAATTTCACTAAACATTTGCTTGATATGAAAGCCAATTTGACAACAGACTTTTTGTGTTCATAAAATGTTTGTCTATTCTTTGTTTCACTCATAAAGATGTGTAACCATGACCGACCCGAACCAAGAAGTCAACCCTTGTGCCAATCTTGAAAGAAGGGAAAGTCAAAGGGGATGGTTCCAGCTATTGCCCTATTTCCCTTACCAGCTGTATCTGTAAGACCATGGAGCACATGTTTAATGCGTGTCTGATTTACTGCCCTGAGACCCGGCAGCTTTTATCGCCTCTTTAGAGTGGTTTTTGCTGAAATCGTTCTGCGGTGGATCATTTGATCAGCCTGGAGGCTGCCATGCAGACTGCTTTTTTTTGTGAGGGCAGGATCACTTTGCTGTCTTCTTTGACCTGGAGAAGGCATACGGCACAACATGGTATCGTGCGACAGTTATCCGCTTGGGAATTTCAGGGACATCTCCCTGGTTTCATACTGAAATTTATGTACTTCCGTACCTTCAGAGTTCACAGTGGTGCTTCCTATTCGTGGAAGTTCATTCAGGAGAATAGTGTGCCACAGGGGAGCATTTTGAGTGTTACCCTGTTTGTGATTGCCATCAATGGCATTTTGTCTGTTGTTCGACCACGTGTGGAATTGGCCCTGTATGTGGATGACTTTAACATTTTCTGCCGTGCTGCATCTCTGCATGGCAGAACATCAGGTCCAGTTTGCCATTTACCACCTTGGTGAATGGGCAGACAGCTGTTGTTTCCACTTTTCCACTGCCAAGACACAGGTGTCCACTTCTGTATAAAATTTTACATCTTTCCTTCCCCTGAGGTGCTTTTACATGGCTCTGTTTTGTCGGTTTCTAATACTGTCAAATTTCTGGGCCTCTTGTTCAATTGTAACCTCATTTGGAGGAGTCATATTCAGTCCTTGAAATCTTGCTCTATAAGGGACCTGAATCTTTTGCGAACATTGAGTAGTTGTGACGGGTGCTGACACAGTCACCCTCCTTCAGCTGTATTGTGCCCTTGTCCGTAGCAAACTAGACACTGGCAATGTCGTTTATTCTTCTACTAGGCCGTCTGTGCTAAAACAGTTAGCGTATGTTTACCATGCTAATATTCACATTGCAACTGGAGCTTTTCTCACAAGCCCGGTTGTCAGTCTTTGTGCTGTGGTTTGTGAACCTCCTGTACATTACAGACGTGACCAACTGCTGCTTTCCTATGGGATGTGTTCAGACTCTTCGCAACTTCACCACACTGCTTTTCTCCATCCGCTCCATGAACGGTTGTACTCCTCTAGGCCATGTTCTCCTCATTCGGCATCTGTCCGCTTTGCACATGCCCTAAAGTGGTATGACTTACCCCTATGTGTGTTGCCCTTGTCTGGCAGTGAACAGCCATGGCTGGCAACACTGTTTGTGGTGCGCCTTGATCCAGCAGAATTTCCTAAGATTACCACTACTCCATTTGCTTACAAGGGCCTTTTCGTTGATCTTGTGTCTTTTGTGTTCTGTGGTTTTATTTCCTTTTTTACTGGTGTTTCCAAATGAGATATCTCAACTGGGTGTGCCTTTGTAACTGGTGCTTCTCAGTATCTTTTTGGACTTCATCCATCTTGCAGTATTTTAACTGCAGAGATTTTTGCTATTTCAAGGCTCGTGTGTTTTATCAGTAAGGAGTTTCACTGTAGATACCTTTTGTGTTCCTATTTGATGACTGCCTTGACAATCATTCATTCCGGCTTCACAGCTCGCCCACTTATTTCCATGATCCGGGAGGAGCTGGCGGGGGTTCTGCGGATTGGTGTTCGCATCTTCATTTGGTACCAGAGCATGTGGGTATCCCTGGCAATGAAATAGAGAATATAACGGCAAAAGAGGCATGCATGCATTCCGTGGCTTTGTCTGGCATGCTTGGCAGCGGAAGTGGACTGCTCTCCCACTGTTTAACAAGTTACTTGTCAACTCCGACTTGTCTGTTTCATGCACTCGCAGGGAAGATTTGCTGTCTCGACTTTGAATCGGGCACCGTTGTCTGACACACAAATATCTGTTTTGTGGCAAACCCCCTCCTGAGTATGATGATGCCTGTGGCACTTACTTGACTGTCCGGCACACACTGGTGGAATGTGGCAGGTATGACCAGGTCCGTCACACTTTTAATCTTCTTGTCGACCTACGACGAATGCTGTGTGCTGGGGGTACGTCTGTGAACGGCATATTCCAGTTTTTATGTACTTGTGTTTTGCTCCTCTGGAGCAGGGTTTCTCAATCTTATATCTGTATGTACCCCTATTTAATTTTCTAAAAGACTGTGTACCCCTTCAACAAACGAAAATAAAACATCTAGGTACAGAAAAAATTAGGTTTTTATTAATAAATGAATGACTGGTTGATTACATTGTAATCATTACAAAATGATTTAATGTGACGGATGGGCTTGTTTGTAATCACAAATTTTATCTACATTTGGAGCAATTTTGGAAAGTTTTAGCTTTAATTCTGTCTCAGCATTAAGTTGATTTCTATATTTTGTTTTTATCAAAACCAAGTGTGAAAATCTACTTGCACATAAATAGGTTTTTGTGAATGGTAAAAGAAAATGTATGGCTTTACGTGAGAGTTGTGGGTATTCTTGCCGTCTTGCTGCCCAAAAATCAATTAAAATCAGCTTTCAGGGTATCGTCTGCGGATATTTCTATTATTGTATTAATGGCTCTTGTTGCTGAATACTCAAACCAGTGGTTATACTTTCAGTTAAACAATACAATACAATAAACAAAAAAAAATACAGTACCATATTAAATGGGTTTCGAATCCAGTCTTCTGAATCGCTAATGTCTGGAAAATATTTTTTTAGTTCGCCAGACAGCTGAAAAAGATGATGAGTAATTTCAGCCTTCAATTCTTCATTGACTAATAAGGTATTTCTCATAACAAATCCATGCAGAAGAGGAAAACATTCAACAAAGTTTGATCTCAAGCAAGTTTTCCAAAATTCTATTTAAGTGCGGATACTTTATCCTGCACATAGAATACGTTGCATGCGGAGCCTTGCATTGAAGAATTTAAATCGTTGAGACAAGAAAAAATGTCAGCTAAATAGGTTACTCTCTGAAGCCAGGTTTCGTCTTCAAGTCTTAACTTGAGGGTAAAGTCACTATCCTTCAAAAATAAATAAATTTCTTGACGGATTTCTATGAACCGAGCTAATATTCAGCCTATTGATAACCAACGCACTTCACAGTACAAAAGTAATGTAACATGTTCGCTACCCATATCTGGACACAATAATGCGAATAGTCTGGAATTAAGTGGACGTGCTTTTATGTAATTTATTATTTTCACAACCTCAGACAGCACTGATGTTAGCTCTTGCGGCATTCTCTTGCACGCCAACGCTTTTCTGTGCAATGCACAATGAGTACTTTTAGCTTCAGGAGCAACATTTCTAACCCTGCTAATCAGTCCTGATATGCTTCCTGTCATGGAATTGGCACCATCAGTTGATATACCCACACTTTGCCCAATCGATACCATGTTACTTTAAAAAAAACTTTAAAAATATATCTTTTGCTCTTGTCGTGGACTCCAAGGTGCTACAAAACAGAAAATCTTCTTCAGAAATATTTTCATGCGCATATCTAACAAAAGCAATTAAATTGGGAAATCCACTAAGATCCATTAATTCATCGACTTGAATTGCATAATAATTATTTTGCAATCGTTGGACAAGTTGGATTTTCACATAATTTGCCAAGTCATGAATTCGCCGTGAAATTGTGTCATTTGAAAGCTGTAATTTATCAAGTACTTTTGATATTTTGTTTCCTAGTATGCAACTGACCATATCCTTTGCAGCTGGTAAAATCAACTCTTCAGCAATATTTTATGGCTTTCTAGTCTTGGCAATTCGGTATGCTACAAAGGACGACGCACGTAGATAGTCCGAATTAGTAGCCACGGTAGTAGTAGCAGCTTTAATATTTTTTTTGGTGGCATCCAACGCCTTCTTCTTTCGGACAAATAAATCTAAAGGTTTGTTCACGTACTGCTGATGGTTTAGCTCCAGATGTCGTCGCAGTAAAAATTATTCATAAGAACTTCTGAACATAATACGCACTGTGGTTCTGGGTATTGCGATTCTTCTTTATATGAAAATCCAAACTTTAGATACTCGTCATATTTCCTTTTTTTTTACCAATGACATGTTTGTATTTTCTGGAATATTTGATTGTTGACTTTGGGCAGTAGAAGCACATGCTTTTGCAGAAATTTCGTTTGAAATTGAACTTTTAGTGGAAGTAGATACATTTTCACTGGACGTTATTTGAGGAGGTTGCAAACTTGATGATGCTGTTTGAGTATTTGTACTTTTCCCATGCAATGACTCCATTTTTAACCACTAATTCATGTTTACCCCAAAACTATTATAAAATTATTCGACCGAATAACAACATAACGTAATGCCGTTCGTCCGCACGAAATAGTACGAGCTAACTGAGTACTGAGCACAATGTTTAGTTTTCAACCGGCTCTCAGAGCGGAGAGGCGTGGGTGGCGGCACCCTAGCCGGCCATCCACTCGCTACGCACGCCAGTCGGTCGGTGACAAGCGTGCTGTTCACGCATGTCTCATTTGTCTATTGCTGTGAACCCCCTACACCCAAGTGATGTCCCCCGAGGGGTACATGTACCCCACTTTGAAAAAACCCTGCTCTGGAGTATTTGATCCTGTTTAGTTTGTTTGTTTTGTGACTGTTCTTTTGCCTTCTGTGGAGGTTTTTACTAGTCCTGTTCCTGATACCCCGATACCAAAACCGATACTCATTGCAGTTCAGCAACACGCTAAAAAACAGTCAACTTGTATGGGATTCCTTCTTTGTTTAAATAAAGAGTAAATGGGTACTTATCTGTACTACTTTACAACTATAATTGTATGAGTGCTCCAATTGCTACATTAATATTTCATTTATTATACAAGTCTGTGATTGTGATTAAATGCAAAGATGTCTGCACACATTATGTTATACTGTGCGCAGGTGCTTGTGGCCACAGCTTTGTATGCTATTATTTATTATGCTGCATACTGAAGAGTTTGAGACAATAACTCGTACGAGATGAATTGTTTTCCAAATCTTCTTGTTACATTCAACTGGAGCAGTACCAGTGTTGGTAATATGTCGTCATTACATCTATGAAAATTCATTTTTATCTATGCAATGTTTACATCTGTAATTATAACTCTCTGTTAAAAATTATTTGGAGTAACATATACTCAATTTTGACTAAAATATTTTGTAAATTATCATCATAATAAATTTATTTTGGGACCGATTTGTTGTGTTTTGTAAATAAATACAGTGTTCTGTACATACTTTGGATTGTCATTGGGAGGTTATG
>NQII01005926.1:0-64077 GCA_002778355.1 Clitarchus hookeri
GACTCCCGATGCCCGACTCCCTGTGCGTCCTGGTGTAGCGCTTCCAAGCTCCGCGTTCTAACTGCCTACATCAAGACGCAACTGACCCCCTCCATGTCCCACAAGTTGGCTTTTAAACTCTCTGGACACCCCCTTAGAACCTTACACGTGGCTTCACTCGTTAAGAGAAGGGGGGTGGAAGGTGCCGAACAAAGACCCAATTTCCTCCATGTGCCAGAATTCTGGTTGGCGGAGGAGGGAAGATGCCCCTGTAGCCCTTAGCTTACATTGGCATTTTCGCTGCGCTTGTCAAAGTTCTCCTGCATTTTGCTAGGGGAGGGTGGGGACTCGTAGCACAGCTGCTACACTGTCACCNAGGGTGGGGACTCGTAGCACAGCTGCTACACTGTCACCCTTTTTCTCGTGTAACTAGCATTTTATCGGCAAAACTCAGCTTATCTCGGTATTTCTTCGACGATATGTTAGCTCTGCCCTCTTACGTATCATAATTCCCTCGCGCTGTTTTGGGTCCGAGGCAACCTTGACATGTGTTAATCGGTTCTACGTCCTCTTCCTCTCCATAGACCTAATCTGGCCTCCACGCGTCCCGCGACGCGGACCAACTTGTTGGCGCTCGCGGGGGTAATATCATTGTCGAGGGAGGGGGATTGCGGCAGCGACGTTCTACTTACCATATGTGTCACTCGTAAACTAAGTCCAAGGATCTGAACTGGCATGCAGTTTTCTCGTCGTGCTGCATGTACCTATGAACATTCAGTGGCGACCCTATCATTGTATAGATGGAATGTCGGTGAAAAGTTGCAATGCAGTGCGCTTGAGTACTTTTCTATGTGTCTGGCACGTATATTTTGTGGTACAGCGCTTTGAAAAAAGCCATTTTTAACCTTTTTGAAGTAGCTACTCTTCATCTTGGACTTACCAGTTTTCCCGCTTTTCCTTTTGCTTTGGAGGTGGTATCAAAATTTTTGTCACGACAGAGCACAGATAATAGTTTTCCAAATATTATTAAATTGTTGAAGCTCCACTACCTTTATTGCTTTCTAACAGATAACAGCTGAAATGAAAAAAAAAAAGTATTATATTATGCGAACGATCACAGAGGCTACACGAAGATAAGCTATATCATAACGAGTTCAGTAAGTGTACTAAGCTATAAATTATGCCCTGTTAGCGCGCAAAATGCAAAAAAAAAAAAAATCTACTGCCAGGTTTTGGAGAAAAACTGTTAATACAAAATGGCAGGAATCAACCCCTTTGAATGGTGTTTATAATGCGCGTGACGTCTTGGAAGCCGTCAACAGCCCACGTCTGAAGGTGTGTCCTGTACGTAGATCAGCAGATTGGAAGCACGTTTGATAGCTTTGTAAGGAATTACGTGTTTCAAATTCTTTGTAACACAGTTCAAGTGCAAGGAAGGTGGGAGCGTTAAGTAGGATCTCTTACCGGTTAGCAGGCGAGACCTATCACACTAAAGAAATTGCATCAAGTGCATGCCACACAGAATAATGTTTTATGTCGCACCCCCTCCCCTCTAAAAACTTATATTCTTGACCACGGTAGTAGGGCCTATGTCAGTAGACAAGACCAAATTCCCTTCTGAAGATAATACATTATTGGCACGGAGAAGAAAATTGCTCGTTTTGAACGACTTGTATGCTAGTTTCCATTGTACTGAGTGTTTTCGAGCCTCAACTAATTGTTCGTTGCCTCGAATTTCAGTCTGTTATTAACTCACCTGGACGAGTCTAATATATTGTGATGCAATTGCTAAGATAAAACAAGTGTTAATATGTCTTACGTGTCCTAAAATGAATTCGCAAAATTTTCCATTCGCTAAAGTAAAATATTTAAAGTTACGTTTATTTTAAGCACTGATATAAAGCGAGGAATAATGATATTTACATTCGATTTTCGAGGAGCTTGTGTCAGGTTCCTGAGGCAGTCTAATGTCTTATGTTACGTTGTAAGGTTATGCGGAGAATTTTGTAAGGAAACAGTACTCGTACAAAGCGAAGTGTACACCACCTGGATACTGACTCGTGCTCAAATATCTGCACGAGTGTGACTCTAGCAGTGTTCGAATTCCGTTATTTGGTAATTTGGGGTTTGAAAATTTAAAGTGTTGAATTCAAACTACACTGAGCATATATGGACATTTCTATCTTCCTTTGTTACTTAGAAAATGAAAAAAAAAAAAAAAAAAATTATTGCATGCAATCTCACAACGAAATTTATAAAATCGTTTTATTTACTCGCACCCTAGGGAAAAGTTTATTTAAAAATTAAAATGTTTCAGTGTTTGAATTTTTGAGTAAAGAAATTGTATGAAATATGAATTTCCTCAATACAAACAACACGAGTATCAAGCAAAATTGCGTATCATCGCTGAACTGTCGTTATATGTTGTTGGTTTTAATTTAAAAAGCTTGCATGGAAACGGGAGTGAAATGAGAATAAAAAATGGAAACACTTGGGTTGAGACATTTGGAGATTTGACGTAATTCTCCAGCTCAGTAAACTTGTACCTTAAATCCCCGGATATGCTATTTAGGTAACTCACCTGGTCACACGATCGATTTAGTAACCTAAATAGCTTACCCGGACACGGCTTGTAAAGCGATCACGCCCAGCGAGGGGAGAGTTGCGTGGTGTGGACACACGCGCATGCGCAATGGCAGGGCGAGACATTACAAGTATTTCACGCAGGAAGTCGAGCACCGCATTAGGCGGGCCGCGTCTCTGCGCCCTGAATATACAACCAAGTCGGCTGCCTGCTGTGGCCTACGGCTGTGGAATGCACCGTCTCACGGCGCTATGGAGACATATAACAGTACTGACTTGTTTATTGGCGTTTAAGAGTGCTGCGAACAGATTTAGATAGAGCAATAAACAGCAATCCGACGTAAGCAAAATTTGTTTATGTACTTTATAAAATAAAAATTTCAAGCTTGTGGTGACAATTGAGAAGATATTTCTCACGGCCTGTGTGTAGTGAAGTCATTTTACAGGATGATCCTGATCTACAGGTACAAACGCGGTGAGGTGATTCCCTATACCTACAAGGGGCCGCGGTGGTGTTGTTGTTAGATGTGGTTAGACTACTCGCCTCCTACCAAGGCGAACCGGATTCGATCCCGGTGGGGTCGCTCCCCAATTTTTGCATGTGGGAATCGTGCTAGACGATGCCGCTGGACGGTGGGTTTTCTCGGGGATCTTATGTTTCTTCTTCATTCCGGCGCTGCTGCATACCTCGTTTCACCCCAATCGGCTCTCAAGGCCTAGATGTAAAGAGCCGCCCAAATTTCTTCACTCACTCTCTCACCCTACACAAAATGAAATACAATATATTATACGACCTATGTACTACAATAATTCGTAAGGGAGGTAGTCTTGAAAATGGATAGTTCCCTGAATATAGTTGTCTTAAATCGATACCTGAAATTTGGGAAATGTTGTTGGTTAGTATCATCCCCATTCATTGCGAAAATGTCGAGTGCCGTATTATCGAATTAATGCATGTAAAATTTGTGTATTTATCGCTTTTAATGATGTCATAAAGATGTGCGGATTAATTTACAAGATACATCGCCGTGGTGTATCTCTCAGGCGAACGGCAATCAACTGCACCCTTACAAACTTTGTATGTTTTGTTCACCAGGAATCGAACCCGGGTCCTCCCGAATACTAGTGGAGTGTGTTACCATTGCCCACCTGGCTCGGGCCTAAATAGGTAAGTTTTAATTACTGTTATGGCATTACGTGCCACAGCGAAGGCCATTTCTGGTGCAAAAACGCGTAATTCTAAGCATGCGTTATATTATTCTTCAAGACGGCCTGTTCTTTATAAACACAATGTCGCTCTGTTGGAGTCTGAATATGGCAGCTGCAAAACACACGTAGGGCCTAGTAGTGCTCCTAAGCAGAAGCGCCACATAATGAGAGGAGTTAACACTGCCACCGGGAACGAATAGCCGCATTATGCAGACGGCACAAGGCAGGCAAACACAGGTACTCGTAAAATACGACGTAAGTTGCGCATACGCAATGTCACAGCAGCGTTTTAAGGGTTTACTCTGCGTTGCCATCATTTCAAAATCCGGCCTTTGTTCTCCTACACAGAGGATGTTTAGTTATGGTAATTTTATTTATGGCACACTTAGTGTGTCAAAACATTTCTTGCATTGCACAGGTTGAGTTTAAAAAAACACCCCAACTTTGAAGGCCTATAGTATCAAAACCAAACAAACTACAACCTTGACTGACCAATCAAATGAACCGTGGAACAGTGAATTTTGTTTACCATACAATCATAAATGTTCATTGTGACCACCATGAACGGCCCGAACGACATCTACGCGATAATCAAACTCGTTTGACGCTCTTGTCAGCATGTCTGGTGTTACGGTTTGGATGGCGTTCGTAACTCTCGGTTTGAGGTGGTGAGATGAAAGCGAGCTCGTATTCGACACATCAATGTAAAGGTGACGGTCTGATGCTTCCTTTATTTGCCGATAGATGACACTAGGAGCGTCTTCGTCACACTATGAACGTGTGTTGTGTGTTAGTCCGCATCACGATGGCGATGGAACAACAGAAGGCGTTCTGTGTTATTCAGTTTGCTAAATGTGAATCGGTTACGATTGTTCAACGTGAATTCCATCCGTCGCAAATAAGGGGGTTGTCCTCCCGATAGGTGGAGTATCGTACGTTGGTTTCGTCAGTTCCGTGACACAGGGTGCCTTTGCAAAGGCAACAGTTCCGGGCGGCCGTGTGTGTCCGAATAGAATGTACAACGGTTTCATCATGCGTTCGTTCGCTGTCCCAGAAAATCAACTCGACATACTAGCGGGGAAATTCAAATCCCTCAATCGACGGTATGGACAGTGTTGCGAAAGCGATTGCCGTACAAACCATACAGGTTACAGCTTGTACATGTTCTTACCGAAAGGGATAAAGAACTGAGACGTGATTTCTACACGTTCGTTTTTGCCCAGAACGAGATAGACGAGGCCTTCATGTCTTAGCTGGTTTTTAGTGATGAAGTGATGTTCCATACAAATGGTAAGGTGAACCGGCACAACGTGCGGATATGGAGTCAGGAGCCTCCACATGAAACCATCGAACACGAGTGCCCTTCCTCCAAAGTAAACGTGTTTTCCTTCGGCCCTTTCTTTTTTCACGAGCCCACTGTTACTGGAATTCCTTATTTGGACATGCTTACAGAGTGGTTGTTTCCTCAGTTAGAAGAGGTGGCGGGGCACTTCATTTTCCAACATGATGGTGCGCCACCCCATTGGCACCTAGCTGTTCACGGATACCTGAACGAGACGTTGCCGCGTCGCTGGATTGGTCGAGGAGCAGCTGGTGACCAGACTCTTCATCACTGGCCCCCAAAACCCCAGATCTTACCCCGCGCAATTTTTTTCTATGGGGTTACATAAAGGATCAAGTGTTTCGTCCATCATTGCCGGCTAACATTTACGAACTCAAAACGACAATTACGGATGCCATCCAAACCGTAACACCGGACATACTGACAAGAATGTGGAACGAATTTGATTATCGCGTAGATGTCGTTCCGGCCGCTCGTGGTGGTCACATTGAACATTTATAAAAATATGGCAAACAAATTTCACGGTTCCACGGTTCATTTGATTGGTCAACCAAGGTTGGATGTTGTTTGGTTTTGATATTACAGACCTTCAAAGTTGGGGTATTCTTTTATACTCATCCTGTACTATGGAGTTCATGTAAGATGTGCATATTTTACCGGAGCCGAACTGTGTGTGTTATGTCTCGCTATGCAAAGAAATATACAAAGTGGCTGGCTACGTAAAATCAGTGGGCTTGGATACCAACTCAGTGCTTTAATGTATGAATGCAAGGCTGAATTATGTGATTTGTTAATAAGCAACATACATTAAAGTTAGGTTTTTATTGCATACTAGCTTACCCGGCCACGCGTTGCTGTGGCATAAAAGATTTTGGTTCTATTCATTTCTGTGAAATTAATTGAAAGAAATATATGTATTTTCAAAATCTTTATTATTGAAGTACTTGTTTCTATACAATGTTTTTAGTTTTACCATCTTCCGCGCGTATGGATAATTGTGTGGTTTTCCTACTCTAGAACACGACACATACAATTGGCCGTGCGAAAAACATTCTGTTTCTAAATCTATTCCGCACATTTTCAATGACTGCCCTTGAGCTTTATTTATTGTCATTGCAATTTCGCAACATGTATTCATTTCATCGTTCTTGTCACCGATGAAGTATATTTTCAAGAACTTATTACCACCGTCTGGAAATGAAAGCAAAGAGCCGGCTGTATGATATATTTGGCCTTGCACTTTCAACGTAAGCATGAAATTGTCTGTAATTACGTTCGCTCCGAAAAACATCATTTGGAAGCATGAGTTATATTTCCTGTTGTTTGCAAGGAAATGCTTTGAATCGGTAGAAGATCCAGCAAGCAAGCTTTTCAATGGCTCTGGTGGGTCGGCAAGTTTAGGCTGTTGAACTTTACCGCAGGCGTAACACGTGCCTTTCGTTTCAGCATGGAATTCCAATGCTTTACAATGAGGACATACTTCATCTATAGCGCCGATAACATTATGAGATTATCTACTGTGATCTTTATTCGGGTCGTACCGGAAAGCTAGGCGACTGTAATAACGGTCTTCCCTTGATGATGTATCTTGGCGTCGTTCAGCTATACTGATTGTTTCTTGATATCTTAATTCTTGACGACGTTCATCTGAAGCAGCGGCACGCGCTCGTCTTGCTCGCCAACGTTGATCAGAGATTCTGGCTTCATGTGGCTCCAGCGATTCCTGCGCACGTCTCTCTGCCATTCTGAGCCGATCTCGTTCGTTTGCTTCCAAACGCTGCTCCTCTGTTTGGCTCGCTACTTCACGTTGTCGTGCTGCAGCTCGGAGATTGTGACGTCCGATGTTTGGTCTTGTGCGTGGCATTCTGAAAATAATCGAAAAAAAACATTGAGAACAACGAACTGAAATGTTCAAACAGACAGCTGTCAACAAAGACGCTTCCTGAAAGAAAGGTGTACAAGCACTCGTGGGAACGAAAGGAAAGTTTTAAAAAACAGAATGAAAATTGGTAGTTTTTTTGGTAGTTATACGCGCCCGAACAAACGGACACAACATTTATACATGTATAGATTAGCGTGGAGTGTTAATATATTAGTATGCAATACAATACATAAAGTATACATATAATATATAAAGTATATATTCAATAAAAATTACTATAAATACATTAGAAAAAATTGGTTTCATTGCGGAGTGTAATTAAAATTGATTATTGAATTTTGAGGAGCAAATATAAAATTATTTTCGAAATGTTTAAAAAAGTTGACCGATAGAATCCGAAATTTTTAAGCCTATAAATTAAAATCCAAGCAAGCAGGGAAATGAGTCTTCTAAATAATAAGTCAACCTCTTTTGACCTANTTTTTTTTTTTTTTTTTTTTTTTTTTTTTTTACCTCAATAATGCTGCGCTACGTTATTCCGTACAATTTGTAGCACAACATGAGCAAGTAGCAATAATTGGAAGGAAAATTTTATTTGAGCAAGCTAGTTCCGTGTTGAAAATAATAATATTTAAAATAGACAGTGAACTCCCTTTATCAAAATCAGGTATGTTGTATTTATTCCTGGCAGCCTCCTCTTTCTAGCTGAGAACTAGTCAGTGATGGAATTGACGACAGTTCATAAATTTTACAAGTTACATGAAGCTGATTTTGCCATGAGTAAAGGAGTCTTCCCACATGCTTGCGTCGATAGCTGGGAGAAACTGGCTGAAAAAAGGCTGTTATATATATGCTTTATAATATACTAAAAGAATACAGCATCACGGATGCAGATCGCAGATAAATTGTGAATGTCTGGTGTAGATTCATGTGTCTAGCATTGATGTTTATCTGAAAATATGTATTAATTTTGTGCGATGTTCTCTAGAACCTTTGCAGCCTATGCACTGCAAGGCAGGAACATGACTGCCCACACAACTCTCTTTATTTTTTTTGGTACCATCATTGAGCGACTGATGTCAAACTGGAGGTGTAAGTTGATTTCCATGTGTCTGTGTGAACCATCTGAGGCTTCTATTCACGATGTAGATTCTCTAAATAGTACAAAGGAAAGTCGCTTTTCCGCGTCTGTCTGGGTATTCGCTTAGTACTCCTAAACTACTTAATGGATTTTGATGCGGTTTACAACATCATTTAGAGAATTTCTTGTGAAAGGTTTTGGTGTATAATTAATTTATATTTAATGTAAGGATGGTAGAGAAATGTCGAACCGCTTGTTATCACGTCGTAAAATTGTAACCGGGGGAAGCCGGGCCGGTTTACTAGTAATCTGTAAATATAAATTGTGTAACAAATAATGTACACAGAGGTGACAAAAGTCACGGATGTTTAAATTGGCAGTGCATTGGTTGGGCTTTCATTTGAAGTCAAGTGATTCATGTGAAAAGGTTTATGACGTGATTATGGCCGCACGACGGGAATTAACAGACTTTGAACGCAGAATGGTAGTTGGAGCTAGACGCATGGAACATTCAATTTCGGAAATGGTTAGGTAATTCAACCTTCCGAGATCCACAGTGTCAAGAGTGTGCTGAGAATACCTCATTTCAGTCATAACCTCCCACCATGGACAACAGAGTGGCCGACCGTCTGCACTTAATGGCCGAGACCAACAACGTGTGCGCAGAATAGTCAGTGTTAACAGACAAGCTACATTGCGTGAAATAACCGCAGGAATCAATGTGGGACGTACGACGGACGTGTCCGTTAGGACAGTGCGGTGAACTTTGGCTGTACTAGGCTATGCCAGCAGATGACCGACTCGAGTGCCGTTACTAACAGCACGACATCGCCTGCAGCGCCTCTCCTGGGCTCGTGACCATATCGGTTCTGAGTCCCGATTTCAGTTGGTAAGAGCTGATGGTAGGGTTCGAGTATGGCGCAGACCCCATGAATCCATGGACCCAAGTTGTCAACAAGGAACTGTGCAAGCTGGTGGCAGCTCCATAATGGTGTGGGCGGTTTTTACTTGGAATGGAGTCCAACTGAACCGATCATTGACTGGAAAATATTATGTTCAGCTACTTGGAGCCATTCATTGACTGCATGTACCAAAACAACGATGGATGACAATGCACCATGTCACCGAGCCACAACTGTTCGCGATTGGTTTGAAGAACATTTTGGACAATTCCAGCGAATGATTTGGCCACCAAGATCGCCCGACATGAATCCCATCGAACATTTATGGGACATAATCGAGAAGTTAGTTCGTGCACAAACTCCTGCACCACCATCATTTTCGCAATTATGGACGTCTATTGAAGCAGCATGGCTCAATATTTCTGCCGGGGACATCCAACGACTTGTTGAGTATATGCCACGTCGAGTTGCTGCACTTCGCCGGGCAAAAGGAGGTCCGACACGATATAAGGAGGTATCCCATGACTTTTGTCGCCTCAGTGTGCACATGCCAGTGGTAAATGTGTAGGAAAGCCATCAACTTGCCCATAAAGTGTCGATTCGAATGATGTATATTGTTGGACCATAAGACTAATTTTAGACATATTGTTATTTTAGTGTGTTTGAAAACGGCACCACTGGTTAAATTTTGAAACTGGGTCTTGATAATCCAACCAGTCTCCATAAAAGCCAAGAGCACTTGTGGTTTTTAACCCACCAATCAGAGACCCCGGTTTTAAACATAAATTGGTAAATAATTTACCATAACGGAGGGTAATAAAATAACACTATGTACTATAGGAATCTGAAATAAACTATTTAATAAAGACAGCATCTGGAGAAAACTCACGAAGTCCCCAAATTTTAAAATATTAGAATGGTTGCTAATCTGCAATCTGTTATATACCAAAAACTGAAAAGCAACTACTAATGATTTTAAGCGTGATATCTATATGCTGGTAAACAGCTACGTGTTTGGCAAGTTTATGGATAATAGGCATGAACAGATAATAATGGAACTGGTTTGCAATGAAAAACACGAGAAGAAACTAATTTCAAAGCTTACGATCAAATTTATTAATTAAATTATGGTCTTTTTCTCGTTAATTTGGAAAGAGTCTGCGCTGATTGATAAAACCTTTTTTTCTAGTGCCACTCTCCTACTTGAATTGTTATAACTATTCATTTATAGGTTTATCTACGATGTTAGGTTGAAGTGTCAGACAATGGTGGAACTCGTTTACTTAGTTAAACACAAAATATTTTTATTTATATTCCTATGACTCCTGTCAAGACCTAATTAATACGAAAAAGTTTTCTGGAGTTCACAACCTCTCTAGAACATACTAACTACTACTCAGGAAGTTTAAGGACGAATGGGGCAGCAAATAACTGCATTATGGCGATTGTGGGTCTCCCGGGCAGCTAGTACGTAAACAAACAAAGAATTAAATTATGAATAAGGCCAAAGAATAAAGCGTATTGCTAAGAATAAAATTGCATACAAAATTATATGAAAGTATTGGTGCAGCAAATACTTTTTAATGCGTGTATATGCCAGCATTAGATAGAATTAGGCCATGCTCACAAACATCTATTGTTTCCTTATAATTTCCCATTCACAAGTTGTTCATGCGTTCAATAATAGCCATCACAGTGTGTTTTGTGAATGCATGAACAAACTGATAACCTAGAGAAAGGGCACCCAGAAGGGAGAAAATGGATCATGGTGTGCATACTCAGATGTGTGGAATGAACGGAAGATATAAATCAAATGCTTCTACTGAGAAAGGTAGAACACAAATATTGCCCACCATCGTTAAATAATTATGTAAAGAATTAATTAATAAAAATTTTTCTACAGGACGGAAGACGGGACTCAAATGACTGCTGCCATTGATAAAATATTACTATGAAACGATATGTAATAAAAATGCTTCTATCAAGGAAAATATGGAACTCAAATACATACTAACACCATGAACAATGTGAGAATTAAGATGTAATAGAAATGCTTCCTCACTTCATGAATGGGCAATGTGAGACACTAATGCGCAGCTATTACGAAAAGTACGTTAGCGACTACTACTTTGTTTTCTCAGTTGTGCCAAGTACTTAGTGGACAGCCAATTATTATTCTGAGTGCTATTGTAAATGTGAAACAGTAACTATAGTTACCTGTTACCTCTGGAAATGATTAAGTGGTCTAATGGTGGTACTCCATATTATGCAATGTAAATATTTTTTCTGTCTGTCAGTTACAATTTTCATCTTATTGTTCTCTTTCAGGTGATTTTCTTTGTGTTTAGACGAGTCTTAAATGAGAAATATTTTATTTATTTCAGCCTTGTAACAAGTCTGTGCAATATTACTGCAGCACCGAAGAGAATATAACAGAAAAATTATTAAATTCGAGCATGAATTAGAAGTTATTTTGTTTATTATAGTGGTCATTATAAATCACTACTGTTCTCAAATATATGTATGAGGCTTGTAAACTCCTGGTTCCAATCTTGAGAAGCCATGAACGTTAATGTCAAACAGACAATAAAGCGTGAAACCAAACCGATGTTACCTGCCCACGCAGATAAATTTGGCTTCACATATCGTTTTTGAAGAGAAGGGAATATATTACGATATTACATACGCATAGCTATACTGATTTGGCTTAAATTATTTGATTGGATTTTTCAGCAGAGGATGTAAATGGGTCATTCCATAACAATCTCACTGACACATGAAGAAGGAACTATTTTATGAGTGTGTTGGTATAGACAAGATAAATAAATGACTAAAATATTGTCTTATCTGTATAATAGTTTGCCACCCAATTGCGGTACAGAAGAGCGTTCATTGTACCCGATTTAAAGCATTGTGTACCAAACATTTATGCAAATCTGCTGCAGGGTAACATACATAGTTTGTCTAAATTCACGCCTGAAAGTATCGATCCATGTATCCAAGCAAAATATTGTTCAAAAAGGTATTATAGTGCTTTCTGTGTTACAGAATGCAGTGCAATGCTATTGCGGTCACTTTTTCGTTCTCTCTGTACCATCGCACTAATAACATTTAGTTTGAATCAGATAGTTCCTTTTTTGTGCCCAAACTTGTATGGCAATAAATGTAGTTAACACCCTTGAGAAAAGTGTTAAATTTTAAATATACTTCAAAGATTTTTTAAAATGTAATAATAAATATGTTAAGACTAGAAGATTATGACATAATTAGATACGCTTACAAAACTATCTACTTATTTTCATAAAAAATTTTATAATCAAAAGAGAAACAGCTCTTATTCAGGCAAGGGAAAAACATAATTTTGAAGTCTGAAAAAAAAATTATTACAAAGGTGAAATGTTAAAGTAAAGTAGTAAATAGTCGTAAGATATAATTGTTGTGTGCAGACGTTTCATAATTTTTCTCGTCCAGAATTTAACATAGTGAAAATTAATTTTATAGATTAAAGTGCTTTTTTTATTAAGCTTAAGTAGTACATTTCTACATGTAAACATCACACTTTGACGTTTAATTGTGACAAACACAATGCCGGTAAAAAATAATTTATAATCATATTATCTTTATTTTACAATGAACAAATGGCCTTTTTTGAAAATGCCTCTATTCGCCTGGAACGATTTCGGGAAACCATGGAAAGCCACAATTAGAATGGCCGGACTGGGAATCGAACCCCGGTCCTCCCGAACGCGAATGTATTGGCTTGCCCCTGCACTACTTTGCTCAGGCCGTACCACGAAAGATCTGCGACTGCGCTTCTGTACTGCAGTAAAAGTTGACATAGGCTACTTTTTATACCAAAAAAATATCTCATTCCCTCAAAATTTTTTTTGTAAAATTAGCGCTCGGGGTACGCTGCTGCGTCAATGCTTGATAGATAGATACTTATAGATATGTCGATACTTAATGATATATCGATAAGTATCCATATGAAAAATAACTTATCTTTTGATATGTAACTGAAAAATATATCGGTCTTTGATATATATATAGCCTAACTATTATATAAATGCGAAAGTGTGTTTGTCCTTTCACGTCGCAACGGAGCAACGGATCGACGTCAATTTTGGCACAGATATAGTTGGACGGCCGGGAAGTGACATAGGCTACTTTTTAACTCGAGAAAATTGCTCATTCTCTTGGGGAAATTCTTATTGGAAAATGAAAGATACACAAACCCAATAAAAATACAACGTCGCAACGTAGCAACAGATCGACGTAATTTCTTGCACAGAAATAGTTGGACGGCTGAAAGTTGATATTGGCTACTGTTTATCGCCAGAAAATATCTCAAAAAAATTTACTTTCGTGAGTCGGTTTACCGTACGTGGACGTGGAGAGCAATGGCAGCGGTGGGTGGAATCTTTGATGGTGGTTAGGGGGTTGGGGACCTTATTTAAAAAAAAAACCTTAACAATAATTCCGTAGTCCATGCGAGCGGAGTCACGGGCATAGCTAGTTAATGTAATAAATAAAACATTTTTATGTATGTCCTAAGTGAAATCCCAATGCATTTTCCCATTAAATTTGCGTTTAATGCACAACCTATTTTACGGTGAATTATAATACATTTTTGCAGTCATTTCTTTTGGGACTAGTTTCGATAAGCATTTTGTTTACATTTCTTTAACTATTAGACATCAAATCCTTATAACTTTTTTGACACAATTATTGTTTGCTCTTCACAACTTAACATACACAATTTTTCAGCTACGCATCCCTAAATTGGCTGTAATTAAATTAAAAATTTACATCGATATCGTTATATGTTGATAAAAGCAAAAGTGTCATGGTCATTCTGAAGTTTACAATCACGCGGAACTATTACTTGCTCCTCAGAGCACAGTCATTTCGAGGCAAATTAAATTCGTAATACTTTTTTTACCAGGCCTACGAATTAGGAAGTAATATCCTTGTATTTTACTAATAAATGTTAAAACAATTTCTGTACATTTTAAATTATCGTAGCATTCGCTTGCTATACAGTGAAGATGAATTGCGACTACGAAGGCCTGCCCCTGATCTCAACGATCATGGAGCCGTACCCTGCATCTTCGCTACCTGACTGTCGTCAGTGTCGATTCTGCGACAGAGTTTTCACCTTCGGTCAAAATGCTCGGTGACATGAGAGTAATGCCTTTACGGAGAGTTATTTTCGCGCGATGAAGTATTACGACCTTGGTACCATGCAGTTTTTGCAAGGCGTTACATTGAAGGGATACATCGAGAACTGCAAGGATTCGTCTTCTGGAAGCCTACAAGTGATGTCGCCAGTACCCCATGCTGCATCGGTGGGTACTGATTCATCAGGCGATAATGATGAGACAGTTTACGCTAAAGACGGAATGAGTGCAGTGATGTCGGTTTGTGTGGGAAGCGCACGAGGAAAACTTTCGCGTGAAGTTGACGAACTTCAAAATAAACGGTCGTCGACTCTAAATACTGGTGATGACTATGCGACTCCTACAAAGATAAGTAAACGTGATATAGAGGATGAAACAAGAGGTGAAGTTTATCATGAAGACAGCATTAATGATGAGACGACAGTGTTGGAGCTGAAGATGATGGCGAACTTCTCGATGCACTGACACACCCCTCTACCACCTTTGCAAAGGCCAACAACATGAAGAAGGCGGAAGATACTTGGAATACTGACTACCTATTTCCCTATGACCCGAAGTAACTTGTTGATAGACTCAGACATTTGCTTGACCTGCAAAAACGCAGATACCTATCATACATGGTAGATATATCTTCAATCATTAGACAACTGAAGAAGAGGGGTTATATCGCATGATGTGATGAACTGCTTTATTCGCAAAATGTAATGCGTAAAATAAGAAGAATTTTTTAAAATAAAATAATTGCGTTTTAATTTTTTATTGTGTGTATTGTATCCTTTCATTCACTACAACTTTAAAGTGGTGCTATGAGCACTCAACTCTTAAGGAAAAGATCCGCATATAGAATAGTAATGAAGACCTTAAGTACAAAAATGCATTGATAGTGAACTGCATTTAAAACACATTGTCTGAGCTTCGGCGTATCCAGCCTTCGTAAGCATACCGCGGCATCTCAAGTACGAGTTGCATGGTAGCATACACACAGTCAAATCACTTTATTATGACCACCTGCTAGTATTCAGAGTAACTTCTCTTCGCAGCATGGACAGCAGCTAGACAAGCTAGCAGTGACTCAGTCAGGTGCTGATAGGTCCCCATGGGTATCTGGAGTCATGCTGTCTGCAGTGCATCCTACAACTGNGCAGTGACTCAGTCAGGTGCTGATAGGTCCCCATGGGTATCTGGAGTCATGCTGTCTGCAGTGCATCCTACAACTGTTGGAGGGCGCGTGGCGTAGGAGACAGATGGCGAACACGATGATAGAGTTGATCCCACGGATGTTCAATTGGACTGAGATCGGGGCTGTTTGGGGGCCAGGGAAAACTATGAAGTCTTGATCGTGCTCTTCCAGCCATGTGGCATGATGCGTTATCGTGCTGGAAGATCCCATCCTCCCGAGGAAAGACAATCATCATATACGGGTTGACGTGATCGCCGAGGATGTATTCATAACCAAATCGCTCAAGTGTGCCTTCCACACGGATGATGGGACCTAGCGGATACCTCGAGAACATTCCCCAGACGATAACACTGCCCCCACCACCTTGTGTTCGTACAGTAATGAATGCAGGGTGTCGGTTCTCCGACGTTTCTCGCCGGACATGCTAACATCCATCTGTTCTATGCCACTGAAACTGTGACTCGTCAGAGAAGGCTACCCGTCGCCAATCAGCAGCGGTCCAGTCACCATACTGTCGTTTTCATTGATGCACCAGTATTAGCATAGGTGCAGTCATCCTTCGTCTACTCCGAAGCCCCATTTGCAGAAGGGTTTGCTGAAATTNTGCACCAGTATTAGCATAGGTGCAGTCATCCTTCGTCTACTCCGAAGCCCCATTTGCAGAAGGGTTTGCTGAAATTTTGTGGTAAACACATGTCTGGATGTCCCTGGTTCATTTTGATGATGAGCCATTCCACTGTAGACTGTTGGTTGGCCTTCGCACTCCGTCGTAGCCGATGTTCACCCCGGATATCAATGATGCTTGGAGATCCGAAGTTTCCACAACAGTTATTCCCAATGGTGCCGTTCGTCCACTCGCGATACATCTTTACCACAAAAGCATGTGGACAGTTCACAAACGTCGCTGTTTCCGAAATTCTGCCCTCCTTGGGCCGAAAGTCGATGATAAACACTTTTTGCAACTCGGTTAAATCGCTCCCTTACCCATGACAGCAGAAAGTGCACTGTGTAAAGCCAGGCTGTCGGTAGCTTTATATACACCCTTCACCAGCTCATGTTATGGGTCATACATCATGGGCTATGCGCTGCAGATGGCACTTCTAGCAGCTTGTAATAACAATGTTATTCGACTGTATAGATATCTTAGTTTTGCACTGGTATTCGAACCTCGGATGATAGCATGTAAGCTCCAGGTAGGTAAAGCAAATAAATATGAAATTCATTCTTCGTGATGGTTTTTTTTTAGCTAACGAGCTCGTCTATAATCAGTATTTCTGCCTCTATTCTTTCTGACTCCGAACCCAAGACTCTTCAAAAACATGATATTCTTGCATGTTAACACTCTGATGAGTCTCGTNAGAGTCTCGTCAAACTGGCTTTCGGCTTGGCATCGAGACCTGCTATTATATGTTTCTTCTTAAAATTAGGCCTTTCTTTCTTCAAATGTAAACATAGCATTTTTTCTTCGTCTCGGAAATTTATCAAATTGTCTTCTTGGTCAACTATATGGATGATAATTTCCTACACCCTCTTCGATACAATCGGTGAATGAATAAGAGATTCTGGAACCTCTACTAGTTTGACTCCATGTAGGACCATAGCTGCAAATTCATATAATGTGTTGTTTGGTTTCCCATTGAGATATGAGCCTGTCACCAGATTGTAGTTCATCTTATAACATTCACTGTCAATATATTTACTGGTAGTGTTGATTCATGCACTTTTACACTCTCGTACATCATGTGCACGAAGCCGAACTTAGAGACTAGCATAACTTGCTTGGTAAAATCAATATCTGCACTGCAAGTCATCTCACTTTTCAGAGTGTTTGAGTTTCTTCGCAATAAAAACGTTATGTCTGGCTGCAACACATGTTTGAGGTATGATGCAATGTCATCGATCTCATATGAACCTGTGCGTAATGTTACTTCTTCCACTGCATTATGTTTAACGCAGTATAAACTGTCCACATTGGGTACTGAGAAATATGTTTGAAAATCAATTAGTGCCACAGACCAACATCCTTCCAAGATAAGCGCTGGGAAATGCACAGATTGCAGTTCCAGGCTCTTGCGTATCAATATTCAAGTTACAGAAATGACTGATCACATTACATGTGTGGAGCCCATCACAACCTTTAGTACACGTAGACGACCCTTATTTGCCGCCTTACGCGACACAACACCTAGAGTGGGAAACATACGATTCATACGGTAACCCTCAGTTGGAAATCCCAGATGNATGTGTCTGCTTTGTATTAACACTTTTGCCAAGAAGCGAAGACCTTGGTGACCACAGTTCCACTGACTTGGCAACTGTTCAGTGAATTAATTGTAACTTAGTTCCATGTCGTGAAAATACATGCACACTTCCATCGGATGACCTAGGTTTCCAAAGCTGTCATATTAGTCAACACTATTTTCATATTTCCTGTAAGAAATCCAGTGTGTTGCAGGACCACAAATATTGTCTAAATTTATGATTCTACGTTTATTTATATTAGGTTTTTTTGGTAGGCCGTCACTCATATGTACTCCACATAAAATTGGAATTCGTAGTTTTCGTATATTTTTCTTAAATTATAGGCTAGTAAGTGGCCGTTTAGGTAATTTCTTTAAGATCACTTACTTCCTTTCCTTCATCTGATTCTATTTTCAACTTCTCAAGAGTATAGACTTAGGTACAGTCGTATGCAATTTTTTGCTCGTTGTGCAATAGTTTCCATTTGCTTATTGTGTCACAGAGCTTCTGCTAGCTGTTGTCATTGATTTTTAGAATTAACTGCATATGCAATTATGCTAACTCCTCCAATCAGACCACCCAGTGCTGCAAGCCCTGGGAGCAGAAAAAGTAGAAAGACACCCTGTTTATTTCCCTTACATACCTTCCTCCATGTTCTCATTTCATTTTTCTTCTTGTTGAGCTGCAAACCCATTTCATGTTTTATTATCGTCTTTATTATTTTGGAAATGCTCCAGGCAGCTACTCGTTTAACAAACTTTTTTTGGGGGGATTGAGCTATTTTCTTGGCATTGTCGGCAAGAATAGCATCGGCTGGGTGGCTGTCTTCGAACTTGTTACTGGTCGCATATGCGATATCGTGTTCCGTAAAGGCGTTATAAAGTTCGTTCACACCAACGTTGCCACATGACAAATGTTTTGCAAGCTTTGTTCTAGGTCAGCAGATCTTGTATCCAGGAATATGCACTTCGAATGGAAGTTATTTATAAACATTCTCACTAGTCCACGACTCTCATGACCTTACCTCTCTATACAAGGAATCACAATGTACTGATTGCAAAGTATAAAAGCATGTGTTTATATACCTTTTAATCAGTATAATTTTAAACTTCGAACAGTACAGTTGTATCAAATATTCAAATATGGTATTTCAGTGCTAAATCTGTCAAGCCCCAGTTTACTCGGAGTGAAAATTTCAAAGGGCACTCTACTGTCAAGAAAAACTCGTATACCAAGAAACTGTGCATAATGTCATCACAAGGCTTGTTTATATCTTCTCTACAATTTTATCCTCCTCATCATACATATGATACCAAACAAGCAGATGAAAATTACTTACAGTTTGTCAAGCAAGTTGTTACTTTTCCCATACGTATTCCCATAGAGGATGAAGCCATCTCTCATGAGTCAATATATAGAAGCCTATTTCCGAATGCAGTACGACGCACATAATCAGTCCTTCTAACTGGAAAAACATGTGCGATGCTGAGTTTTTTGGAGGAACTCAATGGTCTTCGGTTCGAGAATGTGTACTTATACTTGAAATATCTACAACAGTCAAAGTATCAGCGCCTAGCCCAGATTCTACGGACTGTGGATGGACTAGGTTATTTACCAGGCATTAATAATGAAACCATTGTGCCTACGAGCGAAACTTTACAAAACTCTGTATTTATTTTTGACAATGAGGCATCTGAGAAACAGTCGTGCATTTGAGAATATTTCTGCATGGGCAAATATGTAGATGTGGGTTCTCTTTATCTTTGACAAACTTACGCATGCATACCAAAACAATTACTACATGGCAATGCAAACATGGTGGTTTTGTTTCACATGGATGATTTAAACTTATGTCATGTTTATTCCGATCATGTTAATACAGACATGTAATTTGAAAAAAAAATTAAGGAGGTGTGTGCGTGTTGTTGGAGTGATCCACACAGTTTCCTCGTTATAGTAAATAAATTTCCCCTACTTAAAGGGAGGGGGAGACGGGATTTGATCAGTTCATAATCATATGTCATTGAGAGATAACCTACATCATTTCAAAATTTCGTCATAACCATCTGAAACAAAAGACGAAAAAAATATGTTTCTCGTCCACTGACGACGGTAACTGCAGCACCGAGGGGAAGCGAATTAAAAATGTTGGAGATCCGAAGGAAGACAACGATGCTGTTAACAGGACTCATGTCGAGACCCTGAATGCAGACTTGATTAATATACTACAAAGTGTGCTGGAAAGCACAAGTAATGTTGTTAAAGTTACCATATATGATATGGTTGTTAAACTCAAGGTTATCCCTATGGATGTGGAAACTTTGATCGACAAGAAACTCGGAAGCATAGATGACGTATTAAAGACTAGCTGCGATGATGTTCCGATAAGATAATACCTAGTCTAATAAAACTAGAAAACATCATCGATAGTACTGAAAACCTGCTGACAACTGTTTCAAACTGGCTATCTCGCAAGAAGATTATTTAAATCTGAAACAAAACGATTTTGTATTCAGTATGATGTCTGATGTCGTCAGTGACTTACACAAAGTGATTAAGAATATTCACTCAAGTACTTACTGATCAATCATGACAGAATGAAACATGACATGGGAAATGAAGAAGACTTTAAACATATTACCAAGCGACTCGATAATACGAAACCTGCACCACCTCCATTGACAGTAGCAGTGAAGAGTGAACTGGATATCGAACTCAAGAATCGGATGGAACTTAACGTTACTAGTATAGATGAAAATGACTTGCTGTAATATGTTTGGAAAGGCAAAAAAGAATGGATAAGTCATCGAACCCCATCCCTTCGTAGTTATTTGAGGTCATACACATCTTCATTTAATGATATAACATATAGTGTATACAAAAAAAATATAAAGTGGTTCTTGGGGAATAAACAGATGTTTTTCATGGCCACGGATGATGTACAAGTTGGAAATGTTGTGATCCACATGGGTACATAACTTTATGAACTATTATTTAAACCAAACCCTACTGGATATTTTCGCAATCCACTGCAAAAGTATAAACAATTGCTGAAACTCACGAGTGCACACTTTAAGGATAACAACTCTGCCATCAATGGATATAAAGATGAAACACACCCGAAATTTGCCATTATTTCACAGTTGTTTATGGATGTTGGAGATGCAGTTGCTTCTGGTCTCGATCTAAGAAATAATGTCTAGAATACATTTGCTAGAATGATGTTAATGAAATTATTGACCGACTGCATTTTTTAATTTCTTCTCAGAAAGCAGGGAATAATTATCATGCTAATGTAATATCCAGTATTTTCGAATAAATGTGTGAAGACAGATGCATATAATGAGTCTAGCAGATATCGCCAGTGAGTTATAGAAGCCTGCAAGGCGATTTGATCCTAAAAGTGCTAGTGTTTGGTTTGTAAGACTTGCATCAAGCAAATCTGGTTGAAATTATACCTTATGCACGTGCGAATAAAGGATNCTAGTGTTTGGTTTGTAAGACTTGCATCAAGCAAATCTGGTTGAAATTATACCTTATGCACGTGCGAATAAAGGATTAAAATATATGTTGTCCTTTCATTGAATGCTACAGCAAATACACATGAGCTGTGCCCGTAAAGACTAAAAATGAGAGAGATGTGCCAAATTCAACGAACTCTGTTTTGCAAGACAAAAGTCCTCCCAAGAATTTACATACAGACCTCGGAAGAAAATTCTACAATCCTACATTTCGCACCTTGATGGCAAAACATAGTGTAAACCACTTCTCGGCACATTGTGGTATGAAGGCGAACATGGTGAAATGTTTCAGCACTTTGAAGAATGACATGTGGATGAAATTTTCATCGCAAGAAAGTTACAAGTGGCTGAACATCTTACCTTGCATGATATCNTGAAGAATGACATGTGGATGAAATTTTCATCGCAAGAAAGTTACAAGTGGCTGAACATCTTACCTTGCATGATATTGAATTGCAATCGCAAAGCATATCGCACTATACACATGAGACCTGTGGACATCAAGGACAACTCCATAACCATTTTCAAGAACGAGAATAAATTGGACACTCACAAGCCTAAGGCGAAAGTAGGAGACTATGTCAGGATATAATGCTTCGATTCTAGCCATGGAAGTTGGATTCCAACACACTTGTGTTATTAACATTTCGGTTTACAAATACATGTTTGTATAAAGTAATAAATATAAATAAATAGTTTTTGAATTTGTAATTTTTGTGCTGTTATAATTTTCTACAAGAAAGACAAGTGCATGTGATTCGACTGGGACTGCCACGACCTGCTTGAGGCTGACCCACCGCACTGGCACCTGATTCCTCTCTCGCCCATTGTGTCATCCCCACAGCTTGCTGAGACCTGCACACCGCCTACTTAAACAACTGAACACCTAACCCTTGTGACACATGGACTGTGTCATGCGTTGTCACCTGCTCGCATACACCCATCACCTTACAAGGGAACAAACTATAATTATTGCTCGAGATGTCGCCTGTGGTAGGCACATTCCTCACCATGCTGGCGGAGGATAATAGATTGTTTGAAAAATATTTGGCGTAATAACCAGGCTCAGGCAGGTCACCTCCTCCAGCACCTTTCGATGGAATACGCATCCACAGCAGGTCTCGTCTGCAGCATCCAATATGACAGAGGTGGATATCTCCTCCCCCACCACATTGTGATCGCAGCAGGTAATCTGTTCGGTGCGCCACGCCATCATCACCGCCAATGTCACGGAAAGATGACATCGCATGGATGCTGCGGTCTCCAGCACATATGCTGCCTCCTCTCCCACACTATCGACTATGCGCAAACGAACGGGTTCTCACTCCGGTGCCTTGGAGTGAGTACACTCTACACTCGTCGACCATCTCGCCGACCTGGATGAGGTGGATGAAGAGGAAAAGGAGGAGACTCTGCGGGATGTGCATGCCGAGGTTCGCCTCTTCCAGGAGGAGGCTGCAGCAGTAACGCACACAAGACGCCAGCTGTGCGACAAGAACTGCAGCATCCTGCTGGGCGAGGTGTAAAGCCTACATGCCTTACCGCATCGTCTGTGCGATGCAAATAATTTGCCAGTGAGGTAATTTAGTGTTTTAATTAATCTAAATAATATATATATTTCGTTTATTGAAATTTAATTAACATCTGTGTTTGTGAGACATTATTTCATCATAGTCGCCACTACATTTATCCACGAGTAAAAATTTCATCCATCATATATTAATTAAAATTTTTCTTGGTTTATGTTCGTAAATACTGTTCCACGATCCTGTTTTATTTGCATTTGCTTAGTTCTTAGTAAGTAGGCACATGCAAAATATATTATATTTATTTACATGCGACAAATGGTTTGTATTACCTTGTAATGAAATAACCATACACTTTTAATTTGTAATACATATTATTTGATGCTTAAAACCTATACAGACCTTACATACAAATTTTTCTACATCACAAAAGACATATGAAAACATTACAAATATATAACGGAAATCATGATTAATATGTTTAACAAATTGTTAGAGTCATGTTCATAAAAACTCATTATGTACTTCGTGTTTTTTATAATTTTACCCTTGCATATTTTTGATGGTCTATGTGGCAGTATGCACGTGCAAAATATTTATTTAAATGCAGAAAATGATTGGATCACAAGGTATTTGATTATAATAAACTTATACAGACATAAACACATTTCTGCCTCCTCCTCATTCTTCTCATTCTCATACATAACTAAAATTTTTTTTTCAATATATTGAAGATTAAATAAATCATAATCAATCTGCCTAGAATGTAGTTCATCTAATTAGGCCAAGATGGCGGTCGAACGGAGGTGAGAGATGCGCATGCAACAGATGTCCACTAGAGTGGACTAATATTTGTAATACAGTTTTAATGAAAGAAAAAACACCTTTTCCGAATGATTATGGAAGGCGTGTGCTGGAATGACGTCTTTTAAAACCCTACTCTCCAGACTACCCCAATAGCCAAGATGTCATCGTCTACATGCCGACCCAAGGTCCAACATCTCGATCCCACACTCCTCCACAGAATTTTTGAGCTCCTAAAATAAAAATAATGACACCCCTAGCAGGCGATGTGAGAACTACAGCAGACGCGCACTCTCGTAGATATGCACAATCTAGCAGTCGTCATTCAAGATGGCTGCCTACAGCAGACAAAAAAAATGACACCCGAGCATTGAGACTTTTTGAGGGGGAGCATGGGAGGGAGGCCAAAAGAAATGATAGAGCATCAAAAAATAACTGGTAAGTTATAAAAACAAGATGGTCGACCAAAGTCTTGCCATTAAAGGCGAAGTGATGAACTCCACACTCTCACTATAAATAATTTCAAACTGGCTTGAACTCCGATTGTCAATATTAATCAGACTCGCAAATTGCTGTTAAGGCTACATTACATTAAATTTTACGATTATTTTGTTATATGTTGCTGTATGTGTTATATTCTCAAATAGGTTACTTGCTGAAGGATCTACTTCAAATTTAAAGGGAGTTTTTGCTCGTGGTGGGAAAATGTATGTGTAGTTATTGACATGCCTAATAACCCCCGGACTTCAATAGAAGAGCATAACAGAATGTAACTAACCAGACTGAAAGTTAAGAACAGGGAAGAGAAAACGAAATATCGCCTTTTGTACCACGTGAAGAACTGTGACGATCTAGCTAATTTCTTCTCCTTAAAATCTGCTGCGCCCAAGCTATTAAATGACCAACAGCCAATCACACGCAGGCACCTTATGGCGGCTCACACAGCAAGCCCTTGCACCTGCCACTACGATGGAGCATGACGGGAACATAGGTAACCCCTGATATTCGCTTGTTTTTGCTGTAGGTACGATAGAAAGTGATTGTGCACTGCTTGTATTAAATACGGAGTGTAAAAGCGAAGGAATTAGTTTGGCATGTACAGACGTTCGACGCTTCTTCTGTACACCTAGGTTGTCCACTAGGACAACACATGTGCATCCTGTAAGAAATTGTTTGCTCTCTGTCCGCCATGACCATATATATATATATATATATATATATAAACAACGACATTTTAAATTAACTGTCCAATTGGAAATGGCACCACAGACAAATACCAAAAGCAAGCAGCGGGAATCTCAGCCATCGCTTAAACAACAAAAGTAAAAAAGCTTATCATTAATCAAGCACAGCATAGAATAACCACAGTGAGTGAGTGAAGAGATTTGGGCGGTTCCTGACAGCGAGGTCATAACAGCTGATGATGGTGCTTGGGGTGAGTATGGAGTAGCGCCGTAATGAGGAGGCGGGTGGAACGGGAAATTCCCGCTACGATTCCCACATGCGAAATTCCGGGAGTGACCCTGCCGGGAATAGAACCCGGTTTGTTTAGGTGGGAGGCGAGAAGTTAAACCACTGCACCGCCGCGGCTCCAATAACCGCAGTGAAATCTTGCCCTTTATTATTGGTTTAGCGTTGTTTTTTTCTGGATAGATGCGATAGTACTGGTGGTGGATATAATGCGATAAATTATAACGATGGCAGCTGATTGTGGGGAGGGGGAGCGCATATAACTTACATCGATCAAAGTGGTGGTGTGAAGAAAAACCAATGATTAATTGGCAATGGTTTAGCGAAGCCGACTAATTCGCCATACATTAATTAGCAGAGTTATCTGTCGCTGGCTGGCCATGATACTGAGAAGATTAACTCCACTTTTTTTTAATGGGTAGAGTGAGAACTAAATAAAAAATGTCCTAGTAATCGGTGTTTAAAAAATATAATTACAAAATATTTCTCTAAGTATTTTTTTTTAGTTTTTTTAAATTTTATTTTTAAATATTTTGGAATGATTTTTACATTTAACTTTGGAATTATTCAAATTACTCCACTGTATAAAAAATTTTCCAAATTTTACTTTGTTAATATCTTTAATATTAAAAAGAAAACATAGGTAGTTAGTTAAAGTTTATAATAAATTTTAAGGTTAAATTCAAGGTTAAGGCCACAAACATTAACAACGCTACGATCCAGCGTCATTTGAAATATTCTTAATAATATCTCAATATTTTGTTTCCGTAGCCCCAATCACACACACTATATACATGTATATTCTACTCAAGAGACACCTAAAGGAAGTACGTACATTTATAAACTATGTTTCAAGTAAATAGTTTATTGAATGGAAAATAAAAATAAAGAGAACCTGTAGACGAGGAATATAGCGAGTGAAATATTAAACCATAAACTTGAATTCCGAAAAGAGTTTCATATCCTCAATCTTACACAATTTCAATAAGTTATTCTGGAATATAGGAGAATTGTTAGAAATGTAAAACAAAGTATAGAGTGAACGCGTTAGTTTATGTCACAGGAGGCCCTCGTAACATGCAAAGTAAAACAAACATTGGTGATTGGACTATGAATAGTGATTCCCAATAAAAAGGAAATGAATTTAAAAGAGCATTTATCCTCGCAGAATACACATGATTATCAACATGACGCCTCCACTTCGTCGATAACAGATTCAAACTAAATTAAGACTCTCGTCAACTTGCCGAGCGAACTGGGTTTGCAGTGAGTTTGAAATAATCAACTTTAAAAAGAACTATTTCACGTGTACACAATGTGTTAGTAAGATAAAAGAATCAACCATTCAGACTAGGGCGGAAGACAACTCTAACTTTCAATAGATCCCGCTTATTGTAAACAATAACTTGAAACTCTTCTACGTGGACAAAAACGATGTTTTAAGACTTTTATAGATTAAATTCTTCTATTACTGCGAAGCTAGTATGGGGCCCTACATTTATTGATCTTTGTTACCGACTTTTCACCAATAAAGTAATAGGATAACCGCTTAAATTCCTTTAGGTAGACGCAGCACGACGAGAACACTGCACGTCAGTACTGAGTCTTGCGCGTAGCGGCGATGGCGCACATGATGTGCGTGACAGTGTAGCCCTTATCGCTCCCTCTCTTCTCGGCCTGAAACGCGGAAAACAGCTCCAGGTAGCAGGGCTCCTTAAGACAGCTATTGGCGTAAAACACTGGGGCACTCTCTCCGAAGGCACACTCCTGCCATCTGCTGAAACGCCGAGGACTGCAGAACACTAACGAGTCAACCCGAAGACTCCCAGCCTCTTTGCCACATATCAAATATGTTGTCCTAAAACCGCTATTATGCAGCCCTACTACTGGTATCTTTGTTATACAGAATGTTCTGAAAAAGCATGACTTCGTGTGGGAAGAGGTAGTAAATACACATCAAAACAAGAAACAAAAGTCTAATAAACATTGGTCCTAGAACACACCCTGAAGCAGAGTTACAGTCTTTCAAAATTACTACAGGAGGATATGCACTACCTCTTCACACAATATGGCACACTTTTATCCGAAAAAACTGTATAATGATATTTCTATATATATTTTTATGAATTTGGTGCTGAGCCTTTTGACATTTTGACAGAAAATATGTTACTCAAGAGAAAAAAGCACGAATTGTAATTTTTAATTAACTAGCGCTCCACCAGGCGCCTCAGTACGTTCCGAAAATTATTGACAAAGATTTGTTCCGGGCGATGGTATATGAACAACCCAGCCCTAAAAATAACTATCATATAGAGTGACAAAGCTGTTTTATGGTGCCGCTACGTAGATGTAAGAGCAAATATTAAACTTTTATGAACTAAACCATTTGAATATTATAAATGTTATTTCTATTTTATTGCTTTACTGATGTATTGTCTACCTACTCTTAAGGCCGTCAAGGATACGGACAGGCATAACGACGCCTAGGGAGAGCTGGCCCGCCAAGAAAACGGAATGGGGAGATCGAGAACGTGCGGTCAGGCTATATAAACGCTGAGACAACACTGTTGGGGGTCGCCATTGCTGCAAGACTCCTGGGGACGTCGGCTGCCGAGGCGTGGCCGCTGGGGACGATCGACGCCGCCGACAAATGACCTTCCAGGTGGAGCGGGTCTGATCGAATAGGTTCCAAGTGTCTTTTGACATTGGTGAGTCAGGCGGCTATTTCTGATATACAGAGCTTGAGTAGAGCCACCCTATTTAAGTGAATTTTAGTCACGTTCCTCAGAGGTGGCTGATAGTTATTCGTTATTTTGTTAAACCAACCCCTAACAAAATCGACTAAACATAAGACTATTATGCAACCAAATTTCAGAAATAACTACGTTAAACGATCGATTAAAAAATCTTAATCACTTCGAAGCATTCTATGGTGCTTTTTGATATAAATATATATGACGCTGCTGCCACCTGAGTCATACAGGATGGTGGCTAGTAGGGTACTGTGTTATTGTACTTTGGTGCACACTAAGGGCACCTGTAATTGTTGCATAAGGGGTGAACAAATACTCTTATTCTCAGCTAGTTAACACACAATGCTTTTATTTGACTGAAAATAACATGGGTATTTACACAAACACACGAGACTGACCACCCCCCCCCCCTCAACACATCGTAGGCCTGAAGGGCGGGTTGGGGGAATGCTATGTATTCGGGGAAGGTTGCTTGAATGGAGACGTTTTTACTTAACTGTGACTGCTGCTTTTGGTGAGTTGTCTTCGTTGGTTGGTGTAGCTGGGTCAGCTCGGCATCCCTTCTCGGAAGTCCGGGGTTGGTCTCCCAGGACATGTGGTGTCTATGCGATCTCGGCTGGTGGTTCCCGTCGGAGATCTTAGCACCTCTCCTCTCCTGCGGCGATGTCCGCCACGATACGGCTCGCGCTTCCGACTCCTCCGCCTCGCGTCGAGGTCGCCGAACACACGTTTGGTGTTGCGGCGATAGGTTATGTTCTGGTACGCTGGGCGGCCCACTTGATGGGCCCTCGGACTGGCTGTCCCGTGTTCTCTCTTCTTCCGATCTCGGTATGGCACTTTGCGTCCCGACGTGCTGCTCCGTCGCCATCCGGCGCCATCTACTTCCTCTAGGTGTGGGGCCTTTCGTGAGGCCACCACTCGACTCGCTGGCTCGGTCTCGCACTTCGCGTCCCGACTTGGTGATACGACTGTTCTCTTCCCGTCACACGACTGACTAATCTCGCATCTTGGCATTGCTCCTGTCTGTCGCTTCTTGGTGCGGGTTACAACTGACACCACGTCACTGACTCTGCCTTTGGTGAGGTTCAAACCCCGGCCTCGGTTGACTGACTCACCCGGCTGCCTCGCGTCTCTCGGTGTGTAGATACAACAACTGAGTGACCTCCGCCTCGCGGCGAGGCCACTGAACAACTCCCTTCTGTCTCGGCTGCACTCGTGATTTAACTCGTTCGTCGCTATATTGAAGCTACCTTTGTCAGCAATTTTTCGGGAGAGGATTGGGGAGTTCCCCTGTGTAACTCGGGCGTTTTTGTGCCTGATTTTGTGTCTTGTCAGTGGATTGTGCTCTCCAGCCAGGATGGAGGAAGGGTGAGGAGGGTGTCGCTGGGATTCCTACGGTACTAATTTCTGAGTTGTGCTCTGCACAATTCTGGTGGGGGGCACCCCCTGCTTCCTTCATCGTGAGCCGCCTATCTGCTATTTCTCTTGCGTGGCTGAAAGTTCTTCCCCGAGGCATTAGCTTCGGGACTCTCCTTGTGATCTTCGAGCCTCGGTTCAACCCCGGGGGTGAATCCTCGTGTTGAAAGTTTCGTGGTCAGCTGGATATGTATTAATGAAATGGCTGGATGTGGTAACGGCGCTATGCCTATTCTAGTATGCGAAACGCATATATATATAGTTTAAGTGGCTGAAGTACTAGCATGAATCACACTTGGTGCGTGCGCAGATTAGCATATGGTTCAAAATACATTTATTAAACTATTGGCTAGTAACTTTTGTGATGTAAAAATCACGCTCATGCAAGTATTATTTTATTACTATTTGGAGAATCGAACGGAGCAATTCCTATTTATATATATAATTTATCAAATAGCAATAAATAATACTTGCATGAGCCAAGTTTTTACAACATAGAAGTTACTAGCCAATAGTTTAATACCTGGGTACACATGTATTCAGATTTATATGCTAATCTGCGCACGCACCAAGTGTGCCCCATGCTAGTACTTCAGCTGCTGTCGTGTAATAAGAACCTTCTATGCCACTCCTTGTAACCTCTCAGTTACCGGCTCGCGCCCAGTCGATATAAAAGCTTGTACAACAGCTAGTATTGATGTTAGTATAGTTTAATATCGGCTTTGCACACTGCACACAAAGATGTGTGCGATACCTGGACCGTTACAATTCTGCATATCGTATTTTGAATGTGCATTCTTCTACTCATTCCATTTCATATTTACCCGTCCCCCTTACCAAAACTCCGCCCTTCACTATTTAAATTAGTCTTTTCGCGTGTGCTCTATTATCCTTACTTGTCTCCCTCTATACCAGACATGACCCCTTTCACGTTTCCAACATTACTTCTACTTGGCCCTTTGTCATTTCCAGCTTCTTTTAACTACGAGCTTCATACTTTGCGTACATCTTGTCCTCCGCAACCGATTCCATTTGCATGACAATTATACCCCTTCCTTTCTACCCGCATCCGGTTTCAGGAACCCCTTGCACCAAGTTAGATCTTGCGTGAAGCAAGCGGTCCACAACCTGTGAAATATGTCCTTGCGTGAAACTGACAGTTCTGATCTTCGTGACCCCGTTTAATCCAGCATGCTGTTCTGCGGGTCCATCGCCTAGAGTAGTTTCCGAATAGAAAAAAATCTCAACAGTTTTATGAAAATTATTAATTTTAATCCAATGTTTTTAGACACGTGTAAACTTCGTGTTGCACCACAATCGTGTAATACGTTAAATAAATATTTTTTTTAAAGAATTATGTCCTACCAGCTTTTATCCGCGGCTTAACTCGCGTGGTTATAGTAACAAACTTATAGGGAGAAATAAAGGTATTTGTTAGAAGACAGACACTGATCATAAACACAGAACAGAGCACTATTTTAGGACGCTAGTGTACACGATGTTGTAAGTCTTTCCATCTGGCGCTAAGATGTGGAGATTTAAGGCATTGTTCACGCGAACATGCGACATATAGCTGGCCATGAGAGAAGCGTGGTTTTTCAAAATGCACCCCCGCTACCTGTAACGTTTACTCTTGCGCTTTGTTTATTGTAATAGCAAAACTAAGCTTCAGAGGGAATTTTTCAGCCTTTTGAATTGGAACGGGAGGCCTGTGGAGATTATAGGGATCCGGGGGATGATAACGTTCTCGCCCTTTCCTACTCCTGTCAGAATAGTGGCACCAATTATGTTCCTGAACAACAAAACCAAAACGAAATGCGAATCAAAGGAAACCAAAAGCAAATTCATTCATTTGAAATTATTTGAACGCCATTTATTGTCAATTTTTAAAACTACAAATGGTGTGTCGTCCAATGTAGCCAATATCACCTTTCAGCCCTCCAACTATTTCTGTGCAAGAAATTGCGTCGATTTGTTGCTCGGTTGCGACGTTGCATTGTTATTTCGTTTGTCTACTGTTTAATTTTCCAATAAGAATTTCCCCGATGGAATGAGATATTTTCTCGTGATAAAAAGTAGCCGATGTCACTTCCCGTCCCTCCAACTATCTCTGTGTAAAAAATCACGTCGATCCGTTGCTCCGTTGCGACGTGAAAGAAGTACAAGCAAACCAACAAACAAACACACTTTCGCATTTATAACATTAGTTAGGATTATTTGTGTTCTGTACTTAGTCTTCTCCATGCCTGCATATTTATGTAGGTACTATATTCAATGTTTATGTGCTGTACATTTGTGTATTATTCCAATCTATATTTTATGCGTGGCAAATTATTTAACCGTATCATATTTATAATAACAGTTTTTAAATATAAAATAGCATACTAGGTTTTTATACTGAGCAGAAAATTAGTGAAGCAGGGCATTAAAAGCTATGCCGGCGAATTATAATAAATTTATTATTATGTATGAAGCAATTCTTTCCGGAGTAGGTTCACTTGACGTTATTTTAAAAGACGTTGCTAGCGGCCTACTTTCTCGTTAACTGTGGTAAACATCATTGATTTTCATTATATATTTACGATTATTTTATCCTTGGTTGTCCTGACAGATAGTGCGCCGACGTTTTCCCGCGTAGAGTCCATTCAAGGTCACTTCCAACTTTCCTGAAGACCCGCTAAAGTTCTACTTTCAGGATATTCCTCTGCCTCATGCAAACAAAGCTTAACTAAGACTTATAAAACTACGCGAAAGGGATTACGCACCTTATTCGTGCGCACTCATTTTAATTATATTTTGCATAATAACTATTTCTTACTAGGTGTTACCAACAAACCTTTTTTCTCACTGGTTATATTAATAGTTATTATATCAATAAAATTTAAGTAAAAATATATTTAACAGAAAACAAGCTAATTTAAAGTTAACAGAAGTATAAAATGCTTGCAATGCATTATATATCTAAGAAACAACAAAACATGTCATACATCGAGTGATTTTTCAAAGGTCTGATCCAAGAATAGTGAAGAAACTGTGAATAGACAAATTTTGGACCTACTTGGGTCTGCCTGGATCCACATGGGTCCATCTGGGTTCATCTGGATCCACATGGGTCCACCTGGGTCCACCTGGGTCAATCTGCATCCACATGGGTCCACCTGGGTTCATCTGGATCCCCATGGGTCCCCCTGGGTTTATCTGGATCCACCTGGGTCCACCTAGGTCCACCTGGGTTTGTCTACGTTTGCCTGGGTTCACCTGTGTCCACCCGAGTCTGCCTGGATTCACAAGGGTCCATCTGATTCCACCTGGATCTACGTCGGTAGGAAACATGTGGCAATGTGCTGATGGTAGGCAAGGCTTCCCAGAGCGTTCTCTGCCATCACAACAACGCAGTCCGTCATGTTCCTTACATTGTGCCGCGCCACATCGCTGTCTACAGAAGACGCGACTAACTTCATTCAGAATTCAACAAGGAACTATTAGTTTTCATTAAAATATATCAAATTTNGGGTCCACCTGGGTTTGTCTACGTTTGCCTGGGTTCACCTGTGTCCACCCGAGTCTGCCTGGATTCACAAGGGTCCATCTGATTCCACCTGGATCTACGTCGGTAGGAAACATGTGGCAATGTGCTGATGGTAGGCAAGGCTTCCCAGAGCGTTCTCTGCCATCACAACAACGCAGTCCGTCGTGTTCCTTACATTGTGCCGCGCCACATCGCTGTCTACAGAAGACGCGACTAACTTCATTCAGAATTCAACAAGGAANACTGACTCTGCCTTTGGTGAGGTTCAAACCCCGGCCTCGGTTGACTGACTCACCCGGCTGCCTCGCGTCTCTCGGCGTGTAGATACAACAACTGAGTGACCTCCGCCTCGCGGCGAGGCCACTAAACAACTCCCTTCTGTCTCGGCTGCACTCGTGATTTAACTCGTTCGTCGCTATATTGAAGCTACCTTTGTCAGCAATTTTTCGGGAGAGGATTGGGGAGTTCCCCTGTGTAACTCGGGCGTTTTTGTGCCTGATTTTGTGTCTTGTCAGTGGATTGTGCGCTCCAACCAGGATGGAGGAAGGGTGAGGAGGGTGTCGTGGGGTTTCCTACGGTACTAATTTCTGAGTTGTGCTCTGCACAATTCTGGTAGGGGGCACCCCCTGCTTCCTTCATCGTGAGCCGCCTATCTACCATTTGTCTTGCGTGGCTGAAAGTTCTTCCCCGAGGCATTAGCCTCGGGACTCTTCTTGTGTTCTTCGAGCCTCGGTTCAACCCCGGGGGTGAATCCTCGTGTTGAAAGTTTCGTGGTCAGCTGCCTGCCCTGGATATGTATTAATGAAATGGCAGGATGTTGTAACGGCGCTATGCCTATTCTAGTATGCGACACGCATCATATATATATAGTTTAAGTGGCTGAAGTACTAGCATGAAGCACACTTGGTGCGAGCGCAGATTAGCATATGGTTCAAAATACATGTATTAAACTATTAGCTAGTAACTTCTGTGACATAAAAATCACGCTCATGCAAGTATTATTTTATTACTATTTGGAGAATCGAACGGATGAATTCCTATTTATATATATAATTTATCAAATAGCAATAAATAATACTTGCATGAGCCAAGTTTTTACAACATAGAAGTTACTAGCCAATAGTTTAATACCTGGGTACACATGTATTCAGATTTATATGCTAATCTGCGCACGCACCAAGTGTGCCCCATGCTAGTACTTCAGCTGCTGTCGTGTAATAAGAACCTTCTATGCCACTCCTTGTAACCTCTCAGTTACCGGCTCGCGCCCAGTCGATATAAAAGCTTGTACAACTTCTTGTATTGATGTTAGTATAGTTTAATATCGGCTTTACACACTGCACACAAAGATGTGTGCGACTTGTACATCACCGGAGCAAGCTCCTCAGCGCAGGGGTAGTACAGTCCCCGTTAAGGGACTTTGTCCACCCAGGTGTCTTTCATTTGAAAATGAGGAGGGAAGGAGAGGCTAACCCCCTCCCACCTCCCCACCCATAAAATTGTAGTCATGAGCCTAGCTCGATTTGATGCTAGGGCAAGCTAGGTTCCCCCAGCAAGCCCTGGTTCCCATTACTTTTAACCCCCCTCCGCCTCTGCCTGCACAGAGATCGTGGGAGGAGGTAGCAGTGATGCCGCTACCTAGTTTTGTCCCTTTCGGTATTTTGAAGAAGCAGGTTTAGTTATAGACTGGACGAGAATTTATTTAAAAATCCCCGGCCAGTCTTTGGTTTAGTAATTTGATTCTAAGCCTGAATAGTCCCGTGAATTTACTCGCGTAAGGTCTGGGTAAGGACGTTGCCTATTTTAGGTGAGATGGTAATGATCATGATCATGAGGTGTTGCTTNTAAATATGTGTGCGATACCTGGACCGTTACAATTCTGCATATCGTATTTTGAATGTGCATTCTTCTACTAATTCCATTTAATATTTACCCGTCCCCCTTACCAAAACTCCGCCCTTCACTATTTAAATTAATCTTTTCGCGTGTGCTCTATTCTCCTTACTTGTCTCCCTCTATACCAGACATGACCCCTTTCACGTTTCCAACATTACTTCTACTTGGCCCTTTGTCATTTCCAGCTTCTTTTAACTACGAGCTTCATACTTTGCGTACATCTTGTCCTCCGCAACCGATTCCATTTGCATGACAATTATACCCCTTCCTTTCTACCCGCATCCGGTTTCAGGAACCCCTTGCACCAAGTTAGATCTTGCGTGAAGCAAGCGGTCCACAACCTGTGAAATATGTCCTTGCGTGAAACTGACAGTTCTGATCTTCGTGACCCCGTTTAATCCAGCATGCTGTTCTGCGGGTCCATCGCCTAGAGTAGTTTCCGAATAGAAACAAATCTCAACAGTTTTATGAAAATTATTAATTTTAATCCAATGTTTTTAGACACGTGTAAACTTCGTGTTGCACCACAATCGTGTAATACGTTAAATAAATATTTTTTTAAAGAATTATGTCCTACCAGCTTTTATCCGCGGCTTAACTCGCGTGGTTATAGTAACAAACTTATAGGGAGAAATAAAGGTATTTGTTAGAAGACAGACACTGATCATAAACACAGAACAGAGCACTATTTTAGGACGCTAGTGTACACGATGTTGTAAGTCTTTCCATCTGGCGCTAAGATGTGGAGATTTAAGGCATTGTTCACGCGAACATGCGACATATAGCTGGCCATGAGAGAAGCGTGGTTTTTCAAAATGCACCCCCGCTACCAGTAACGTTTACTCTTGAGCTTTGTTTATTGTAATAGCAAAACTAAGCTTCAGAGGGAATTTTTCAGCCTTTTGAATTGAAACGGGAGGCCTGTGGGGATTATAGGGATCCGGGGGATGATAACGTTCTCGCCCTTTCCTACTCCTGTCAGAATAGTGGCACCAATTATGTTCCTGAACAACAAAACCAAAACGAAATGCGAATCAAAGGAAACCAAAAGCAAATTCATTCATTTGAAATTATTTGAACGCCATTTATTGTCAATTTTTAAAACTACAAATGGTGTGTCGTCCAATGTAGCCAATATCACCTTTCAGCCCTCCAACTATTTCTGTGCAAGAAATTGCGTCGATTTGTTGCTCGGTTGCGACGTTGCATTGTTATTTCGTTTGTCTACTGTTTCATTTTCCAATAAGAATTTCCCCGATGGAATGAGATATTTTCTCGTGATAAAAAGTAGCCGATGTCACTTCCCGTCCCTCCAACTATCTCTGTGTAAAAAATCACGTCGATCCGTTGCTCCGTTGCGACGTGAAAGAAGTACAATCAAACCAACAAACAAACACACTTTCGCATTTATAACATTAGTTAGGATTATTTGTGTTCTGTACTTAGTCTTCTCCATGCCTGCATATTTATGTAGGTACTACATCCAATGTTTATGTGCTGTACATTTATGTATTATTCCAATCTATATTTTATGCGTGGCAAATTATTTAACCGTATCATATTTATAATAACAGTTTTTAAATATACAATAGCATACTAGGTTTTTATACTGAGCAGAAAATTAGTGAAGCAGGGCATTAAAAGCTATGCCGGCGAATTATAATAAATTTATTATTATGTATGAAGCAATTCTTTCCGGAGTAGGTTCACTTGACGTTATTTTAAAAGACGTTGGTAGCGGCCTACTTTCTCGTTAACTGTGGTAAACATTATTGATTTTCATTATATATTTACGATTATTTTATCCTTGATTGTCCTGACAGATAGTGCGCCGACGTTTTCCCGCGTAGAGTCCATTCAAGGTCACTTCCAACTTTCCTGAAGACCCGCTAAAGTTCTACTTTCAGGATATTCCTCTGCCTCATGCAAACAAAGCTTAACTAAGACTTATAAAACTACGCGAAAGGGATTACGCACCTTATTCGTGCGCACTCATTTTAATTATATTTTGCATAATAACTATTTCTTACTAGGTGTTACCAACAAACCTTTTTTCTCACTGGTTATATTAATAGTTATTATATCAATAAAATGTAAGTAAAAATATATTTAACAGAAAACAAGCTAATTTAAAGTTAACAGAAGTATAAAATGCTTGCAATGCATTATATATCTAAGAAACAACCAAACATGTCATACATCGAGTGATTTTTCAAAGGTCTGATCCAAGAATAGTGAAGAAACTGTGAATAGACAAATTTTGGACCTACTTGGGTCTGCCTGGATCCACATGGGTCCATCTGGGTTCATCTGGATCCACATGGGTCCACCTGGGTCCACCTGGGTCAATCTGCATCCACATGGGTCCACCTGGGTTCATCTGGATCCCCATGGGTCCCCCTGGGTTTATCTGGATCCACCTGGGTCCACCTAGGTCCACCTGGGTTTGTCTACGTTTGCCTGGGTTCACCTGTGTCCACCCGAATCTGCCTGGATTCACAAGGGTCCATCTGATTCCACCTGGATCTACGTCGGTAGGAAACATGTGGCAATGTGCTGATGGTAGGCAAGGCTTCCCAGAGCGTTCTCTGCCATCACAACAACGCAGTCCGTCATGTTCCTTACATTGTGCCGCGCCACATCGCTGTCTACAGAAGACGCGACTAACTTCATTCAGAATTCAACAAGGAACTATTAGTTTTCATTAAAATATATCAAATTTGGCTTTTAATTCTTGTGGCTATACAGTTTTATTTTATTAAATCGTGCTCAGAACCAACTAAGTATAGATTAGATACTCAAATTGTTTTGTTGCACTAAAAGTTGTTGGGTTTGAATTACCTATTAGGTTTCTTCGCTTCATCATGAGTAGGGTGCTCTTAGTTTTATTTATTACAATATTTGCAGTATATTTGAGACAGAGTTAAATCCATATAACTATCAACTTCAACTACAGTTTATTTTGAGACACAGTTAAATACATGTTACTAGTTTCCCTTGAGGAAGTAACACATTTTATGTAATTTAGGTAATATTTTATTGTTGTGTCACCATACTGTAAAAACGTGACGATTTTGGCTTTTATTAAGACATAACTTGTCGTGTCCTGGGTATTTCTAATTTCATATTTTACTCTTTCGCTTCTGCGCTATTTGCTTTAGAAGGATGTGAGTGGAATTTCTTGCCGTGGTGGAAGAACACATAGGTTACTGCCTTCTTAACACAACTCTATAAAGTCCCTGAAAAACGATATGAGTCACGTAATAACATACGTTGATTACGAACTCTGCTAGTTCGAAAAAGTTTGTTAATATCTAAGCATTTCTGTCCCAGCAGGGAACCAAAACCACTAGTAGACGCCCAAGCCTGTTCAACCATCCGAAGGAATCCAAAATGGAAAGCGGTGAATAGTCCAGTACGATTTCGAGAATGCATGGGTGTTTATGATTGTATGTTGTTACACACACACACACACACACACACACAAACATAAATATATAATGAATATTGTCTTCAACTCNCACACATAAATATATAATGAATATTGTCTTCAACTCCATATTTGTTGAAAAATACAAAAATTTTAATAATTTTTTTAATTTAAGATTAAAATACGCAACACCCTTAGTCAGCGATAAATATGCATATGATTTTCAGCGTTACAGCAAACAAGTGTTACAAATATTACAAGTATTACTATATAGTTCAGCCGTAAGTCGGGACCAATGCAAATGTGTTTGATGTTACTGGTTCTTGCTGTTTAAGAGACGAGGTAATGAAGTCTNGCCGTAAGTCGGGACCAATGCAAATGTGTTTGATGTTACTGGTTCTTGCTGTTTAAGAGACGAGGTAATGAAGTCTCGACGACGATTGATGTCTGCCACCACGCGAGGGACTCTCCTGATTGAACGATGTATTCTGCTGTACGCTTTCTAAGAAACGTCCCGTGCATAGGACGTTGTGACTGAAATGGTTAAAAATCAAGATTGTGTTGGATGAAATTGCTGTCGTCGACACACCGTAACTTTTCGTTATCCAGATTATTAATACTTCGCGCAGAGATATATTTTTAAACTAAAATTCAAAATCACATTTTTTCACTTTAAACTTTCTTTACGTCCCTGAAACTCCATGCACTCTGTTTCTGGTAAAGNAATTCAAAATCACATTTTTTCACTTTAAACTTTCTTTACGTCCCTGAAACTCCATGCACTCTGTTTCTGGTAAAGTGTTGTACTTTGTTTAGGCCATGTTGCTGGAATCGCCTGTCGTTGGTCGGATACACCACGGCTGATGCATTGACGTCCTCAGCGTTGAGAGTGGGGAGGTCTTGAGAGCCGATGAGGGTGAAACGAGGTGAGTTAGGAGCAGGGTTGAAATACAAAGGCGGGGGAAAAGGTAGATCCCCGAAAAAACCCACCGACCAGCGGCATCGTCCAGCAAGATTCCCACATGCGAAAATCCGGAAATGAACTCGGTTCGCCTAGGTGGGAGACGAGTAGTCTGTGGCCCTCGACTTCCTCTCACTTGCGTCTAGCTATCTGTGCTGCTGTTGACCGCAGCTTCCACGCCGAAGATATCTCAGTAAACGGACTTGGTCCTTACGCTGACGTCATTTCGTCATTACAGTTACGTACATCCGTCTGTTTCTGGAACTGAATTTTCGTCGAAAATATAAGCTCTTCTGATTGTTACCATGGCGGCTACTGGGTCACGACAGTACATGAAATATACTCCGACAAATGAATATAAATTTTCCCGTGAACACGTGATACGTGTAACATTTACACATGCATTATGTAAATTTTGACGTGCATTCGTTATGTATATGTAGGCCTACACATAATGTCCATAACTTTCTTATGTATAATGAATGCGTGTGAAATTTCTAATATCCCATGTATTCGCGTCATTCTATAATTACGAGGGTTATTCGGAAAGTAAGGTCTCAATCGCCGTAGCTAATCGGATGTCGCACAAACATTGTAACGTGCATGCGCACCGACTCCCGGCATGCCTTGCTCGTCAAACGACGCCATATGAATTAGTATTGTTGCAGTGTGCTGTTTACAGTGTCAGTTCAAAATGTTTAAAACAATTGATCAGCCCGCCGACTGTGAAATACGGCCAGGACCATTGACTGCAAGGAACGTTTCAGCAGCGGACGTTCATCGACAGATAAGTCAAGTGTATGGCCCCAATGCGATGAGTGACAGCAAAGTGCGTAAGTGGGTGAGAGCTTTCAAGCACGGACGGGATGAACCGCGATCAGGCCGACCATCAGTTATCACAGAATATTTGGTCAAAGCCGCGAACGAAAAGATTCCTGAAGATCGGCGATTCACAATTTCAATTTTAGCATTGGAATTTCCGAATGTGGGCAGTTACAGACTGGTTAACCTCACAGGCAACAGACGTCTATGACTGAGGCATACACAAGCTTGTAGAACGTTATGACACATGTTTAAACTAATATGGAAACCATCTAGAAAAATTGAGAAACATGTAAGGAATAAAATAAAATAAGTATTTTGAAAAAATCTGTGATGGTTTATGTTTTATAAGAAATCGGNGAGAAACATGTAAGGAATAAAATAAAATAAGTATTTTGAAAAAATCTGTGATGGTTTATGTTTTATAAGAAATCGGACCTTACTTTCCGAATAGCCCTCGTACATATGCATACACTTTTATATGCATTATTGTTGAATGTAAAACTTTACAAACACACTTGGGCATATGTATATGAGATATACATATCCAAGTGCGTAAAATTTCAGATATACCGTACCGTGTATGTGTCCATACTTACACAATTGTGGATTCCATTCCATACTCAAATGAAAAAGTCGTTTTTATCCTACTTTACGAAGGAAAAGAAGACTTGTGAGATACCTTTCCTGTCTGTGTGCATATGTGTGTATATGTATCTGCGTATATTAATATGTGTGTGCCTGTGTGTGTCTAGGTATCTGTACATGTGTGTGTCTNATGTGTGTATATGTATCTGCGTATATTAATATGTGTGTGCCTGTGTGTGTCTAGGTATCTGTACATGTGTGTGTCTAGGTATCTGTACATGTGTGTGTCCCCTTTTCAACTTTTGAAAGCGTAAACCAAATTTCAAAAAACTCGGAACGTTTAGTACGGAGTAAGGACATGTGACGTTTATATTTTTCGATCACGCCTGGCGCTAACTTTCAAAATGGCAGCCATGTTAAAATTTTGGGTAATTTATTATTTTTCAGGAACCATTCCAACGATTTAAACGAAATTTTGTATGTTTGCAGCACATCATTTAAGCAATGAATTTGGAGGTGGATATGGTTTTTGGACCACCATTTAGTAACATACTGTCACATGAAAAATAAAACCTTTATGTTATATCTAGAAAACTACTCAACTTTAATATTCGCTAGATTTTTCATGTACGAGTAAGTAAGACTAGGGTAGGCAATGTAAACATATGTGATTTCAATTGATTATGAACTTATTTCCAAAATTGTGGGTATACAAACATTTTAGTATTATTTGGTATCTTAACCATACCATTTAGCCAATTTCAACCAAATTTTGTGTGCTGAAATAATATTTTATAAGTATTATACATTCCAAAATATAGACACTTTCGTCCACTATTTTGTAAGATAGTGCCACACGTATAAATACATTTTTATGTCATGTATCGAGAAACATTCAACCTATTCCGACAAAATTTGCAAACATATTGTACTGCCACTTGTGATGTAAATTCGTATGTTTTAAGTAGGTCTGTCGCTTATTTTCAAAATGACAGCCCTGTAAATATTTCGGGTTTGTAAACCCTTTTGCTCAAAACATTACACTGATTACAACCGAAGTTAATATTCCGAATCCAACCTCCATAATGCAGTAAATTGCACGCTATCTAATGGCTGATTATTATTTTTATAAAATATTAAATTGCTAGGCAAAATATTGCCATGTGGCTTATATTTATATCAGCTATTCAGAAAAAGTAATTCCAAATCTACCTCTCGACTCAGTTTTAATGGAAGTCCGCTGTATTTAATTTCATTATAAGCAACAATTAAATACTGTAGTCAACACAGAAAAACNTCAGTTTTAATGGAAGTCCGCTGTATTTAATTTCATTATAAGCAACAATTAAATACTGTAGTCAACACAGAAAAACAGTAGAATTTAAATTCATAATATGTGTTTATGAACATAACTTGATGTGAGTAACTTTGTTCTATATAATTAAAAATGCCATCAACTCTGGTGTAATAAGTGAGGTTATAATTTTGGTTTATACTGTATCTTGAAAGTCACGGAGGGGCATGATGCAGAAGGAAACTCAACTGACTGAAAGTAGAAACGATTTAGGGTTTTCTTAAGTCATCACTTTACCATGAATAGCCTGCAAAATGCGATATGGTAATATTTGCAATACTAAAAATAATTAATTTTTTTGGTCCTGTAGTAGTTTTTTCTTAGTTTAAATTTCCTCTGCTATGGTTTAGAAATCGTGAAACCGATGTGANTCAGTTTTAATGGAAGTCCGCTGTATTTAATTTCATTATAAGCAACAATTAAATACTGTAGTCAACACAGAAAAAAAGTAGAATTTAAATTCATAATATGTGTTTATGAACATAACTTGATGTGAGTAACTTTGTTCTATATAATTAAAAATGCCATCAACTCTGGTGTAATAAGTGAGGTTATAATTTTTGTTTATACTGTATCTTGAAAGTCACGGAGGGGCATGATGCAGAAGGAAACTCAACTGACTGAAAGTAGAAACGATTTAGGGTTTTCTTAAGTGATCACTTTACCATGAATAGCCTGCAAAATGCGATATGGTAATATTTGCAATACTAAAAATAATTAATTTTTTGGTCCTGTAGTAGTTTTTTCTTAGTTTAAATTTCCTCTGCTATGGTTTAGAAATCGTGAAACCGATGTGANTTTTTTGGTCCTGTAGTAGTTTTTTCTTAGTTTAAATTTCCTCTGCTATGGTTTAGAAATCGTGAAACCGATGTGAGGCTTACACCTGTGTATTACGAAGTTATTTCTGTTGCTTTCGCAAGAGGTACAAGCAGACACTTGTTTGCAGTTTCTGCATTGCAAAACTCAGTTACACTATTTACTTCCCTCTCCCTGCTACATACAACTTGACTACATCTGGAATATCCAGTGGCAAGCACCATTGTTTGATGGAAAGACCACGGTGCCCAGTGGTTGTTACGACGGATTACTCTCGACCTCGCTCAAGCTTCCATGCATTTACAGCCACCCAAACGTGGCGCGCGGACAGTATTGGAAACTCAGGTATTCATTTCATTGTGCGCGTTATGTTAACGCCACGTCGATTATGGACGGGCTGCTAAGAGCTTGTAGATTGGACAAACACTTCAGTTCCGTCCGCTACTAAAGCAATGGCGTATACAGGTGAGGGGAGCAAGGAGGCATGTCCCCTCCCCCCAACAAGAATGCAAAAAAAAAAAAAAATTGCAATAAGCTATGATACAGAAATGAGACGTTTTCGTAATACAATTTTTTTTTTCTTCACAAATATTGGCTTTGAATACTTCATGTGTAATCCAAGTATTTATTACGTAATCTACTGGGAAAGTACACTTAGGAAATCCTATAATTCCAGTTGTGTATTTCAGATACAAAAATACAAAACCCATGTCTATTCTCCTTGTAACCTTTGTTGTTATAATATCATAATAAGTAACAACTACTGCCATCTAATTAGTTTGTACTCTTTGGTTTGTCCTCTTTGGTTTGTACTCTTTGGTTNATAATAAGTAACAACTACTGCCATCTAATTAGTTTGTACTCTTTGGTTTGTCCTCTTTGGTTTGTACTCTTTGGTTTGTACTCTTTGGTTCATTGAATATATTCATTCTATCAGTAGTCCGTAACTAGAACATTTATTTCATNCTCTTTGGTTTGTACTCTTTGGTTCATTGAATATATTCATTCTATCAGTAGTCCGTAACTAGAACATTTATTTCATTTTAGCTTATGGGCCCAGACCCATAATTCCAGTACAAATAAACGTTATAAACTGTATTTCTCGTGACGATATACGACAGTGATAGAGGTTCGTAGTGATACTATTTGTATTCTTGTAAGCAGTAAATATGGCATCGAACTATCTAGTCAACGTACCTAAGTTGAAGGGTCGGGAAAACTACAGTGAGTGGACTTTCANTTTTCGCAGTGGAGAATTTTCTAATCCTGGAGGGAACGTTGCATTGCATTAAACCAGTTACCGGGAAAAGTGTAGAAGCCGCAGATGACGCGAAGACCAAGGCTAAACTGATCATGACCACCGACTCGACGTTATTAGTTCATATTAAGAATGTGACGACCTGAAAAGAACTGTGGGACAATCTGAAGGCTCTGTTCGACGATGCAGGTATTACTAGAAGAATAAGTTTACTGTGGAATTTAATCTCGATTCACCTGGAAAGCAGCAATTCTATGACGTTGTATGTAACGCAAATGGTAGAAACCGGTCAGAGGTTATGTGGGACCGGGTTTCACATCAGTGACGAGTGGATTGGATGTTTATTGCTAGCTGGGTTGACGGAAAAATATTCCCCTATGATTATGACCATTGAGCATTCAGGAATTCCCATCACAACAGACGCCATTAAATCAAAGTTGTTGGATATGGAAACGGATGTGAACGTAAAAGATTGTAATGAAGTTAGCGGCACATTTGCGAGTTCGCAGAAGTGACAACCTAAGAATCATGTCAAGGCAGGCGGAAGCATAAATGGAGGAAATGCCAAAGCACGTGTCAAATACTACAAATATAAACACCTCGGCCACTACAAAAACCAGTGCCCAAATTATTCTGGCGGCTCAAATAACAAGAAGATGTTTCGTAAACAAACAAACGCATTCAGTGCAGTGTTTCTAAGCGGGAAATTTTGTAAAGATGAGTGGTAGATTGACTCGGGTGCAAGCGTGCACTTGATGGCAAACGAAAGATGGATTAGGAATGCTTCATATCTAGAAAATAAAGAAATTATTGTTGCAAACAATAATAAAGTTCGGGTTTTGTGCACCGGCGACGTCGATATTGTAACAAAAACTGAAGAGTGTGAGTTTGAGGTACCAGTGAAAGGCGCATTCTGTGTGCCAGATTTAACGACTAATCTGTTGTCCGTGAGCCAGTTAATTAGCAACGGGAATAAAGTACAGTTTACCGGGAAAGGTTGCGATGTTTACAATGCAAATGGTGTATTAGTGGCCACGTCTTCGTTAATAAATGGAGTTTACAAGTTGAGAATGCCAAAAAGTGTACTGGCTGCATCCGTGGTGTCTGCAAACACATGGCATTGCAGATTAGGTCACATAAACAGCAACTATTTGAATAAAATGAAAACTGCCACAGAGGGTATTGACCTTGATGAAAAAGCTGACATAAGTAAGTCATCTTGCGCAGTTTGCTGTGAAGGTAAGCAAAGTCGACTGCCTTTTGCTCATGTTGGTTCAAGAAGTAATGAGATACTCGGAGTAGTTCACACAGACATTTGTGGACCTATGGAGAAAGAATCCATTGGTGGTTCTAAATACTTTATGCTGTTTGTCGATGATTATAGTCGCATGATATTTGTATATTTTCTAAAACACAAAAGCTAAGACTTGACTTATTTAAGGAATTTCGAGCAAAGGTGGAAAATGAAACTAACAAAAGAATAAAAAACTTTGAGAAGTGACAATGGAGGCGAGTTTTGTAATAAAGAATTTGATACATACTTGCTCTAGGAAGGGATAAATCATCAAAAACAAACGCTTACACGCCAGAGAAAAATGGATAATGTGAACGCCGTAATCGTACNTTACCGGGAAAAGTGTAGAAGCCGCAGATGACGCGAAGACCAAGGCTAAACTGATCATGGCCATCGACTCGACGTCATTAGTTCATATTAAGAATGTGACGACCTCAAAAGAACTGTGGGACAAGCTGAAGGCTCTGTTCGACGATGCAGGTATTACTAGAAGAATAAGTTTACTGTGGAATTTAATCTCGATTCACCTGGAAAGCAGCAATTCTATGACGTTGTATGTAACGCAAATGGTAGAAACCGGTCAAAGGTTATGTGGGACCGGGTTTCACATCAGTGACGAGTGGATTGGATGTTTATTGCTAGCTGGGTTGACGGAAAAATATTCCCCTATGATTATGACCATTGAGCATTCAGGAATTCCCATCACAACAGACGCCATTAAATCAAAGTTGTTGGATATGGAAACGGATGTGAACGTAAAAGATTGTAATGAAGTTAGCGGCACATTTGCGAGTTCGCAGAAGTGACAACCTAAGAATCACGTCAAGGCAGGCGGAAGCATAAATGGAGGAAATGCCAAAGCACATGCCAAATGCTATAAATGTAAACAGCTCGGTCATTACAAAAACCAGTGCCCAAATGATTCTGGCGGCTCAAATATCATGAAGATGTTTCGTAAACAAACAAACGCATTCAGTGCAGTGTTTCTAAGCGGGAAATTTTGCAAAGATGAGTGGTAGATTGACTCGGGTGCAAGCGTGCACTTGATGGCAAACGAAAGATGGATTAGGAATGCTTCATATCTAGAAAATAAAGAAATTATTGTTGCAAACAATAATAAAGTTCGGGTTTTGTGCACCGGCGACGTCGATATTGTAACAAAAACTGAAGAGTGTGAGTTTGAGGTACCAGTGAAAGGCGCATTCTGTGTGCCAGATTTAACGACTAATCTGTTGTCCGTGAGCCAGTTAATTAGTAACGGGAATAAAGTACAGTTTACCGGGAAAGGTTGCGATCTTTACAATGCAAATGGTGTATTAGTGGCCACGTCTTCGTTAATAAATGGAGTTTACAAGTTGAGAATGCCAGAAAGTGTGCTGGCGGCACCCGTGGTGTCTGCAAACACATGGCATCGCAAATTAGGTCATATAAACAGCAACAATGTGAATAAAAATGAAAACTGCCACAGAGGGTATTGACCTTGATGAAAAAACTGACATAAGTAAGTAATCTTGCGCAGTTTGCTGTGAAGGTAAGCAAAGTCGACTGCCTTTTGCTCCTGTTGGTTCAAGAAGTAATAGGATACTCGGAGTAGTTCACACAGACATTTGTGGACCTATGGAGAAAGAATCCATTGGTGGTTCTAAATACTTTATGCTGTTTGTCGATTATTATATTCGCATGATATTTGTATATTTTCTAAAACACAAAGGCTAAGACTTGACTTATTTAAGGAATTTCGAGCAAAGGTGGAAAATGAAACTAACAAAAGAATCAAAAACATTGAGAAGTGACAATGGAGGCGAGTTTTGTAATAAAGAATTTGATACATACTTGCTATAGGAAGGGATAAATCATCAAAAACAAACGCTTACACGCCAGAGAAAAATGGATAATGTGAACGCCGTAATCGTACAATCATGGAGAAAGCGAGGTGCCTTTTGTTTGACGCAAACTTAGGCAAAGAATTTTGGGCTGAGGCGACAAACACAGCTGCTTATCTTCAGAATAGAATTGTAGCATCGGTGTTGGATGGAAAAACGCCATTTGAAATGTGGACAAGAAGAATACCTGACATAAACCATCTGATAATATTTGGCAGTACTGTGATGGTTCATGTAGCAAAGGAAAGAAGACAAAAATGGGACAAGAAATCAGAGAAACATATATTGATGGTATTTACAGAAAATTTCAAAGGTTACCGACTTTACAACCCAAGGACTAAATCTATGACAACTAGCAGAGATGTCATCATCATAGAAGAAGAAGCTATCATACCAGTAAATGAGAGCACATCTAATGCTGAACAAAAAAAAGAAAGTTTAGATTCAGTGGGGAACACTTCTGCAAAAAATTAAGAGTCAGTGGTAGAATCATCTGATGAGTTGTATATACCAAGTGAAGGTGAAGACACTGATGATACTACTGAAACGACTGAACCAGAAAACAGGCCGATGAGGAGCAGAATGAAACCAGATTGTTTAGGATTTTCAGATATGTGTGTTGAAGAAAATGTATTTGATGATGCGAGCGGCTTATCTTCGGAAGAAGCACTAAAATAACCTGAAAAAGTGCAATGGTTAAAGGCTGTGAATGAAGAACTTAAGTGTTTTGATGATAATAGTGCGTGGGAGTTGGTAGATGCTCCAAAAAATGGTACGGTTGTGAAGTGCAAGTGGGTTCTAAGAAAGAAGTATAACAATGATGATAATGTTCGTTATCGTTCTACGCTCGTGGCATGTGATTGTATGCAAAAACCAGGTGTGGACTATTCAGAGACATTTTCACCTCTTGTTAGGCATACAACACTGAGATTGTTATTTGCATTATCTGCTCAGTTAGGTTTAAATATAACACATCTTGACGTGACTACGGCTTTCTTGAATGGGGAGCTTGAGGAAACAATTTATATGCAAAAACCAGATGGTTTTCCTATAACAAAAAGTTATGGAAAAGTACTTAAATTAAAACGGGCTATTTATGGCTTAAAGCAGTCTTCAAGAGCATGGTACAAGAGGGTCGATGAGTGTCTCATCAAAATGGGTTATAAGAGTTCTAAGATGGAGTCTTGTTTGTATACCATAAATAAGAATAGTCGCAGAACAATTGTTATACTTTATGTCAACGACTTCTTTGTTTTTTCTAATGATGACAATGAAACTATGTGTTTAAAAAATGCATTAGAGTCACAGTTTAAAATCAATGACTTAGGAGAGGTTTAGCAATGTCTTGGAATGAATGTTAATGTAGACAAAACTAAAGGTGAAATTACTTTGACTCAGAAAAATTATATAGACCAATTATTAAAAAAATTCCATATGACAGAATGTAAAATTGCAGATACTCCTTTAAAGGCTAGATGAAATATTAATAAAGAGGAAAATTGTAAAGATCGAATGCCATACCAACAGCTTATTTGAAGTCTTATGTAATTAGCGGTTTTAACTAGGCCTGATATATCATTTGCGATTNAATGCCATACCAACAGCTTATTTGAAGTCTTATGTAATTAGCGGTTTTAACTAGGCCTGATATATCATTTGCGATTAGTTACTTAAGCCAATTTAATAACTGTTATAATCAGGAAAGAAGGTTGAATGCTAAGCGAGTGCTCAGGCACATAATGAAAACAAAGCATTTTGGTCTCAAATATAGAAAAAACGGGAATCCGCAGTTAGAAGGGTTTAGTGATGCTGATTAGGGAAATAATGTTATAGATAGGAAGTCATACACTGGCTTGTGCTTTGTATTGGCTATGTGTGCAATCTCCTGGAAAACAAAGAAACAGAAAACCGTAGCTTTATCATCGTGCCTTCGTCTTATGTACCCACAGTGTCTTCGCACATCCCAAGCAATATATTTGCGCAACTTGTGTGAAATACCTGGAGATCTATATCCTATAACTGTGTTTATTGACAATCAAGGGGAACTTAAACTCTCTGTAAANGTAGGGAAGCAATATATTTGCGCAACTTGTGTGAAATACCTGGAGATCTATATCCTATAACTGTGTTTATTGACAATCAAGGGGAACTTAAACTCTCTGTAAAGAATGTTTACCATAAGCGAACTAAACACTGTGCGTGATATTTTTTGCAGAGAATGTGTCAGTAATAAAATTGTAGAACTGAAATACTTGGAGACAAATGAGATGCCAGCTGACTTGTTAACCACGAGTTTGAACACTGTTAAACATTATGACCTTGTGGATTAGTTGGGTATTCAATTTGTTTAGATTTTAAGNGATGCCAGCTGACTTGTTAACCACGAGTTTGAACACTGTTAAACATTATGACCTTGTGAATATGTTGGGTATTCAATTTGTTTAGATTTTAAGTATAATTTAAATGTGTATACTTATTTGATATAGTGAGGGTGTTGTTATAATATCATAATAAGTAACTACTGCTGCCATCTAGTTAATTTGTACTCTTTGGTTTGTACTCTTTGGTTTGTCCTCTTTGGTTTGTACTCTCTGGTTCTTTGAATATATTCATTCGATCACTACTCAGGAACTAGCACGTTTGTTTCATTTTAACCTTTTCATTCTCTCCATCGACATGTTTTTTAAAATACGTTTTCTGCAGTAGCAAAAATAAAGTATCTATTACCTTATTTGACTTGTTCAAGAGTCAATTCGCGTAGTATAATAATGTTACTCCGAAACAAGGTACTTTTAACCCTGATTTACAATATTTATTACAATCTGTTTTCAAATTATTAATATGTAGTATAGTCTTTGAAACGTGGAAAATATTTTAATAAATGTAAATTTTAGATAATAGCAAAAAAATTTGTTGCTGAAACAACAACTGATTTAAATTGGTATGTGGTAGATGGTAGACGAATCGGAAATTCTTTTTTGCTTAAATCAATTGTCAAAACTGCAGAGCTGCTACAATTTGACAGCATTTTGGCCTTNCACTACTCAGGAACTAGCACGTTTGTTTCATTTTAACCTTTTCATTCTCTCCATCGACATGTTTTTTAAAATACGATTTCTGCAGTAGCAAAAAAAAAGTATCTATTACCTTATTTGACTTGTTCAAGAGTCAATTCGCGTAGTATAATAATGTTACTCCGAAACAAGGTACTTTTAACCCTGATTTACAATATTTATTACAATCTGTTTTCAAATTATTAATATGTAGTATAGTCTTTAAAACGTGGAAAATATTTTAATAAATATAAATTTTAGATAATAGCAAAAAAATATGTTGCTGAAACAACAACTGATTTAAATTGGTATGTGGTAGATGGTAGATGAATCGGAAATTCTTTTTTGCTTAAATCAATTGTCAAAACTGCAGAGCTGCTACAATTTGACAGCATTTTGGCCTTNGAATCGGAAATTCTTTTTTGCTTAAATCAATTGTCAAAACTGCAGAGCTGCTACAATTTGACAGCATTTTGGCCTTCAATCCCGGTAAACCATTCATTTTGTGCTGTTTTAGAAAGATTACTTATGTTGGTTTAGTAAATAAATAAGCAGTTTCCTTCCCCAACGTGGCCTTGCGGGGTAAAGGCGAGTGTGTTAATAAACCCTATTAATTATAAATCAAAGTTAGTTTTAGAGTATTATCAAAGAAAAAACGTAGCATTAAAATTTTTGTTAGCTATATGTATATTAAATTTTGTTCGTTGCTAATATGTGAATGTTCATATTAAATAGGTTCGCTACAGTTTAATAAAAATGCAAGCGCAGAAGTATGCAGGAAACTGATCTGATATGGATTAGTGAATTATTAAACAGAACTTAGATTTGTGCAAGATAGATTAATAAATCGTGGAGTCTTGAGGCCTTTCAGTGTCATTAAACAGGCGGATATTTTAGTCACACCGACAAGAAACCTTGAATGTAACGGGTCTTTCACACATGTAATAAAGTAAAAATTTGTACCTACTTTTTTCTAATTTACCATTTCTCCAATGTGTTAGAATGAATTTGTCTATGAACTCGAACCTACAAAGTGTACATTATAATTTTCGGCGTACTTTTGAAATTGTTACGTAAGCCACCACTTCCTCAAAGGTTAGGACTTTTGCCGCTACGTAACAATTCTTCTTCGCTTGTCTCTCTAATTCGGAACTTCCTCACTAGAGTTGAGCACCAAACCGACATAAGCTACCAGAAACTAACAAAAATTAGTGACATTTTTTCAGTAAGCTAACATGTGTGTGTAGTAGTCATTTTATGCTAAATAACTCAAAAGGAAAATCTATCAAGTTTACAGGAACAGAACGTGGAGTTGGCATGTGCTTATTGTTTCATAGGCCATTATTTTTCCTACCGTCGTATTGAATAATATTTTCTTTAAAAATAAACATGCAGTGATCGCAGTTATATTTTGTGACGCAGAGAGAGTTATGGCAGAAAATTTATTTTACTCGAGATTGTTTATTTTCATCCACAATTTCATGTTAATGTCTCATGATGACTTTGTTATATCTATACTTGTATGCAATGAACAAAATTAATGTTCTCGTGTGGTGTTGATTTCGAACAATCAACCAGTTCGGCCTTCTTGCCCCGTGAGCACACACGCGTGAATTTCGTGGCCACAAAAAATTCCACTCAAGATATTTTTTACGATTTTTTAGAATTGCTAAACATAATTTTTTTGCAAATATTTTAATTTATGGTTACGATTATAATTAAAATCTAAATGAAGGTGGTAATATGCTTTAAATTCAATTGAGTCTGTGCCTTCCACTTTCTATTGCATTATATTGTCACCAGCTTGCTGGTCTGCATCGCTTTCCATGCGAAGGAGTTCGCTAGTGCTTAACTAGCAATCTGAGTATCGGGCGGCGATTCACAAGGCCAACCACCGCGATAATCCTAGCGTAACTCGCGCGCTCCTGGTCTTCAGCGGACTGAAAGTCTGCGGTTATCTGGGCAGGAATGTTCTTGTTCACCGCTCCTGTGTCTCTCAGCGGGACTCGGGGTACGAGGAACCTTCCATATCGTACCAGCTGCGACGGGCCTCTGAACCGATAGCTTGAGAGTTGCGAGTTTGGAAGATTGTGCGACCTTCACCGACAGGTATGCGAAGACAGCGAAACTACGAGCCAGCAGAGCGACTAGAGTGGTCAGCGGGAGTGAAGTCGGTAGACTGTGAGCATCGGTACAGAGAAGAGAGAGACNGCCAGCAGAGCGACTAGAGTGGTCAGCGGGAGTGAAGTCGGTAGACTGTGAGCATCGGTACAGAGAAGAGAGAGAGACTGACGGGTGGGACTATTGGACTGGAGGCGTGAGAGCGAGACATTTGGAATTATTGTAATAGACAGACTGAACATGCGTAAATAATGATTGTGAATTAACTGACTGTAACTACAATAAAGACATTTACAAGGACTTTAATTAGGATTTGTGTATACTGCGCTCACGGCGAATAACAATAGTAATAGTGGAGATAGATAGTTCAATGTCGTAAATAATTGTTATATGAATAAACTAAAAATCAAATTTAGTTATTTTATATTTATTAAGACCTCCAACTCCCACGAACTTGGATACGCCTCTCTGACATCTTGTACCAATATTTTGTAGCCTTGTAAGATGTCTTATTGATTGGCTTCAAAACAGTTGCCCTAATTTTAGAGTCTGAAATTAATTACAGAAAAACATCGTTCCAGAAGAAAACAATTTATAAAAAATCTCGGTACCTCAAGTGTTAGAATATAAACAGTACAGATTTTGTGACTCTATTGTTAACCTTATTTATTTCAAAGTTTTTGTGCAATCATTGATTGTTGAATTTAGCCAAACTAAACCCCAAAGTTATGCAATATACATCACATGAATTCCCATATTTAATTTTTTCTCCATTGTTGCACATGGCCCTCCCATGAGTCAGTCCTGGATCCGTCCGCCCTTGCACTAAGGGCTGGCAACTTATATGCATTGCAATGGCAGAACTGGTGGCAACGAGTGAGTATGTCATGAGAAGATCAGCTGCCTTTAGGTTTTGGTGGAAAGTGGTAAAACACGACGAGAGATAGATAGAGAGATAGATACATAGATAGATAGATAGATAGAGAGAATCTTCCTTAAGCCCATGTTAAACTGTCAAATTTTCGTCTTCAAATGCATTGCAACAGATAGCCTCCGAAGCATGAAGACAGGTGATATATATCGTTCCTTCCCTTCAGGATTTTTTTTTTTATAATTNATAGTTCCTTCCCTTCAGGATTTTTTTTTTTATAATTTACGTTTCTAATTTTTCCTACAAGCAGAGAAAAACAACCACCGGGAGGCGATGAACAAACCCTAAGTAAGTGTGGTGTATGAAGGAGAACCTCAAGGAAATGGGTTTTTCAAAACTTTATATAATTATAATTATGTGATGCTACAAAAACTGTTAGCTATAACCAACAAGTTTAACACACACAACCTAAAAAATTGTTGAAGAATCTTTAACATCCGTTTTAACAATTATCTCAAAACCCCACTTAAAAAATATTAAAACCACAAGGATAACGATACATATCTTTCTCCCTTCTTTTGTCACCCCTCCCCCATAGCTATTTCAAACGAAGGAAAGATCCCCCTAAATGTCTGTCCCCTAAGCCAGGTTCTCTCTGTCGTCCATAGGCCCCAAAAATGTATATTTATACAGAACTCCTGGATTATAGAAGCAATTGTTCCTTCGATATCTTCTCATTGGTCCGTTCAAAATGCCGCCGTTCCCGGTAGCCGAAAGTCGTCTGCTGGAGCGAGCGTAGGAGGTTACTGAGGGGGAGGGGGCGATCGCCACGCCACATACTTAGGGACTCCAGAAATCGTATGTTGTTTCAAGAGAAGAATCACTATCAGGTTCACTACAGATAATACGAGGAGTGGTAGTAATAAATCGCCCCAGTACAGAAATTGCCTTTGCACAGGTTCTGGCATCCTGAAAGTGGATATTCTAGAATCTTGGATTCAGTAAACATGAGATTGCAATAAAATGATTATCTTCGATATGTCCGAATCTGCGTTCTAACTGTTTGATTATTTCTTTTTTTNACATGAGATTGCAATAAAATGATTATCTTCGATATGTCCGAATCTGCGTTCTAACTGTTTGATTATTTCTTTTTTTTACTGTATGCACTACACCACTACCGGTACTATCATCATCATCACCGGCAGCCACAGGTATATCAATAATCTGCGCCTTTAAGCAGTTCACCATCGGTATAATTTTACTTATAGTCACATACTGTTAACCTGACAGCTTTTTGGTTACATATTCCAGTGGTTTTAAAATACAAATCAATGTTTTCGTATTCTGCATTTCTATAGCCGAGGGTGTGGGTGGTGCTTTAGTATTTAACATCAAAATTTGATGAACAACAGGCGCTAATTCAATGTATCTCTGCAGCATATAATATACAGAATTTCAACGAGTCTTAACATCTAAAATCAGTTTTTAGAGGTACAGAGCCAGTTTGCTTTTGACGTAAAGAGTCGCTGAGAATTAGACTGATCTTGAAAAATTCAGATTCAGCGATAAGATTGACTGTATGAGCAAAGCAAGGCAAGTGTTTGTTTTTGCCTAGAAAAATAGCTATACCTGCTATCATGTTCGTGCCATTGTCCGTAACTACTGCAGTTATTTTATCCAGGCTGATGTTTATACCTGTACAAATTTATTTTAATTTTTCAGCTATATAGTTACCAGTATGCCGTTGATCCAGTGCAACGGTAGCTATGCAACGCGATACAAGTGGATCATCATACAAATAATGAACAGTAACCCCTAAATAACTGGCAACATTCATTATTTCACTCCAAATGTCACAGGTTAATGCCACGTGAACTACATTGTAAAATTTTTTTTTTTTTTTCAATTTTTGAACGCATAATACTGTAAAAAGCGTCGAATTGTGCTTTAAGTGTATCAACACTTGGAATTTTAAATGATGGATTAGCTTGACGCATCAATTTTTTTAACCCACGCCCTTTCACAATGTCAAATGGTCTTTTATCGACGCAAATAAAATAAAGAAAACATTTGCTGAGCTTCAAATAATCCTTTCCTCCGTCAGAATAAGAATATTTTCGTTCCTTTCATTGTGCGATTGAAAGTTGCCTTTTTTTTTGGAAGTGGTGCACATGTTTCTTCAAGGTCACTGTTATAGATTGGAGCTCTCCCGACATCATATGGTGAAGGAGTTGCCAGAAATGTATCCAATTCAGGTGCTTTCTATGTCGATGGTTGTGGTTCATGACTCGGTGGATTCGGCAGTTCTGACTTTGTAGTAATCGTAGTTTGTCTATTTTCATCTCCTTTCTCACTAAAAAAAAATAATAACTTCATTAGATTCATGCCACTAACTAGTTTTTTAATGTAAAACGGGTTTAACTAAACCGAATACTTTTATAGTTATACTAGCGTTCCGCTCGCGACTTCGTCGATAACCAAAATTGGTTTAGTGGTTTAGGTGCGAAAAGGTAACAGACAGACAGAGATACTTTCACATTTATTTATAGTATGATTATATTATCCAGCGTCTTCTCTATCTGCCTACCAAATTTTAATCAAATCCGTTCAGCCCTTTATTTTATTTGGGAAGCTAACAGCATTATTTACAAAAATTTTAAAAAAGTAAGGGCAACTATACGCCAATTACAATCTACCACATATTGGGCGAAAGCAATTTAGGCTGCCTAAAGGCACACTAGACACAATATGAAAAAAGAACCAAGACACAAAAGTACTTAAAAAGACAAAATATGCCACAAGCTTATCATATAATAAAAGCCAACTTCGCCAACAAAAGTTTAATAGAACGAGTGCTACTAACAAAGGCTTTGGGGCGTGANATCATATAATAAAAGCCAACTTCGCCAACAAAAGTTTAATAGAACGAGTGCTACTAACAAAGGCTTTGGGGCGTGATTCACAGACAAACATCCAAATATCTTCACAAAATTTATGATATTAGTATAATTAGTAAGGGAAATATGGATTTATTTTAGGTTAGGTTTACAAAGAAGCATACAATTATAACAAAATTACCTCGACGCATTAGGTTTAGGGTGTTTCTTTAGATGGTTATTCATGTTTGATGTATTCCCTGACGTTTTTAAGGTTTTGAAACAAGTCTTGCATTTCACTTCGTTGTTGTTAATCTTGACAAAATACTGCCAAAGTTCACTCTTACTAGGCGGCATTCTTCTAATTATGAGTTATGACTCAAACATCAATACACAAACACAGCACAGAATAATAGTGAGTACTTTAAGATTACACTTGATTCAACTAGATGGCNCACAAACACAGCACAGAATAATAGTGAGTACTTTAAGATTACACTTGATTCAACTAGATGGCGTTGCCATAAACATTAGCCGTAACACCAAGTTTTAAGTAGATAACTTCTAATATTTATTCGAAACGATACCTATCAAAAAGTACTAATTAAGTTAAAGTATCGATTACAAAGTATCGAGTATAAAAGTATTGGCATCGAAAGGAAAAATACTCGATACCACAAAGTATCGATACTTTTTTCGTGTCCCTACACATACTGTCCCCTCGTATCAGTTCTTGTCCGACCCTCTCTACAGCTAGACACAACCCTTGCTGCTCCGATGAGGGTCCCATTTCATCACCACGTATGGTATTTCGGCGATCATTATTTATACTTGAAACTTTGTTCGGGGAAATGTGACAACCCACCACAGTATCCGGCAAAACTTTGATGACAAATAACGACAATGGAATATTTCCGTCATATAGAGAAATGTGTCACACTATCAAATTTCATTTAACTAACCTAGTGCCGATTTTATAAAAAATTATTTTAAAAGCGTAACACAGCTCTTTTTTTACCGCGTAGCGAAAAACAAAAGAAAAATACTTTTAGAATGTTTTTACTTTTAAAATAAATTTTAATTTCATTTATCAGTCATGATTGCTGCTTCATGAAACTTATTGCTTCATTTCCAACAGCATTAATGGCAGACAAAGTTTAAATATTAATTATTTTCATGGCATTGTTTCGTTTCCGGTTATTCATCGTCTTGCTAAAGTTTTGTTGAGTTGGAAATGACAATTTTTGTTGTGCATTATTCTGATTGGCTGAAGTAGTGAAACATGAAAAACATTTTAGAACTGGTCCAACATGCGAAATGTTTGATGGAAACTCGGGCCATCTCCCTTTTGCAGACAAACATGGAAACGCTAATAACGTTCAGGTGACCTCAAAACCTACCAACTTTTTCTTAAACAGTTTTGATAGTTCGACAGGAGCTTTAGCCCACGACCGCCTGTGGAGCTTGATGTCGGATGTGCCAAGCTGTCACTGCAGGTGAATCCGCTAAAACAGCAGCCGTGTCATGCACAACCGTCCCGATAGACAGACAAAGAGAGAGAGAGAGAGGAGAGAGAGAGAGAAAATTGTAGACAGCAAGAACACTGATATTGCCTGTTCGAGGTTAAATGTACACTTGCACTGAAAAAAAATTGTTGAAGATTTGTTAGTGGCTTCAAAAACTGTTTGCTTAAAGCTTTTTAATGCGCAAATTTGTTGTGGGTAAAAAACAGATTGTGGTGCCAAAAAACACATTATTTTTATTGGAAAGCCTTTATTGGCTACCACCAAATGTTCAGTTGGCCTCAATAGAATTCATGTCATCCACAGTAAAACACTTTTGCTGCGATTGCAAAACTACATTAGTTATATTCTGCGCATGCGCTCTGGCGTATTCGAAGTGGCCACCTTCTGTCTGGCCACGACGCCATATTTGTTCTCCTTGAATAAGATTACAAACTAATTCATGTGGGATTTTCTTAACAACTTTTGAACGGATTATATCATTCCTTCATTCAAAGTAGTAATTGTTTCACGTAAATGACTCCAGAATATTAGCTTCGCATGAGGTAAAGTGTGCAAGCCTTGTCCCGTGTGCCACTTATTAGATTTATATTATGTTCATGCTCAAGACAACATTTCAATGTCGAGCAATGTGGTGCAATGGTAACACGCTGACCTAGCATTTGAGAGGCCAAGGGTTCGAATCTCACTTCTGACGACGTTGAATTCAGTTCTTGATGGCATTTAGACCATACCTACCTACAAAAACCCACAATCCGCAATCACTTTTGTGAACCTCACTACTCAGTGTTATTGCTATCATAGATATATTTCTTCTGCGACTAACGATCACGTTACTCCTTACAAACACACTAGATTTATTGGTGACCACAAATGTTATTTTGTTGTTTCCACTGACAAAAAATTTGGTTGATGCCACAACATATATTGTGATGTCCATATTGACAAAAGAATTTTGTGGCCACCAACAAAAGTTTTTGGTCATCACAAAACAGTTTTTTTCAGTGTGTGCAAGCCAGATCTACTTCCCTCCTTTTTTTTTCATAATTCCCTCGTAAGTAAAAATTACATTCAATCGGCTTTACTCATACGCCAGACAAGTGAAAAACTGAAATTGTCAGGAACCCAAAACGTGTTGTTAAAATGACCATTCGTACTCTAGTGCGTTAATAGTCAAAACATACCAACTTAATTTTACACAAATTTAANAATGCGCAAATTTGTTGTGGGTAAAAAACAGATTGTGGTGCCAAAAAACACATTATTTTTATTGGAAAGCCTTTATTGGCTACCACCAAATGTTCAGTTGGCCTCAATAGAATTCATGTCATCCACAGTAAAACACTTTTGCTGCGATTGCAAAACTACATTAGTTATATTCTGCGCATGCGCTCTGGCGTATTCGAAGTGGCCACCTTCTGTCTGGCCACGACGCCATATTTGTTCTCCTTCAATAAGATTACAAACTAATTCATGTGGGATTTTCTTAACAACTTTTGAACGGATTATATCATTCCTTCATTGNCTTCAATAAGATTACAAACTAATTCATGTGGGATTTTCTTAACAACTTTTGAACGGATTATATCATTCCTTCATTGAAAGTAGTAATTGTTTCACGTAAAAGACTCCAGAATATTAGCTTCGCATGAGGTAAAGTGTGCAAGCCTTGTCACGTGTGCCACTTATTAGATTTATATTATGTTCATGCTCAAGACAACATTTCAAAGTCGAGCAATGTGGTGCAATGGTAACACGCTGACCTAGCATTTGAGAGGCCAAGGGTTCGAATCTCAATTCTGACGACGTTGAATTCAGTTCTTGATGGCATTTAGACCATACCTACCTACAAAACCCCACAATCCGCAATCACTTTTGTGAACCTCACTACTCAGTGTTATTGCTATCATAGATATATTTCTTCTGCGACTAACGATCACGTTACTCCTTACAAACACACTAGATTTATTGGTGACCACAAATGTTATTTTGTTGTTTCCACTGACAAAAAATTTGGTTGATGCTGCAACATACATTGTGATGTCCATATTGACAAAAGAATTTTGTGGCCACCAACAAAAGTTTTTGGTCATCACAAAACAGTTTTTTTCAGTGTGTGCAAGCCAGATCTACTTCCCTCCTTTTTTTTTTTTCATAATTCCCTCGTAAGTAAAAATTACATTCAATCAGCTTTACTCATACGCCAGACAAGTGAAAAACTGAAATTGTCAGGAACCCAAAATGTGTTGTTAAAATGACCATTCGTACTCTAGTGCGTTAATAGTCAAAACATACCAACTTAATTTTACACAAATTTAANGTGTTGTTAAAATGACCATTCGTACTCTAGTGCGTTAATAGTCAAAACATACCAACTTAATTTTACACAAATTTAAACATCACAATCGCCAATAAAACATTAAGACGTGGAACTATTTACCTAATATACTGTCATCTTAACTTGGAGACCGCATTACCGTGTATATGGTAGCATGTAAGCAAATAATGAGCAATGAGTCTTTTCAAAGAATGATTGCAAAATAGCTTTATTTACCGTGAACGGGGTCACGGTGGTGTGGTGGTTCAACTCTTCTCCGGGTTCGATTCCCGGCGGGGTCACCCCCGGATTCTCACACGTGGGAATCGTGCCTGACGATGCCGCTGGTCGGCTGGTTTTCTCGGGGATCTCCCGTTTCCCCCACCGTTGCATCCTGACGCTGCTCCATACTCACCTCGCTTCACCCTCGTCGGCTCTCAAGACCTCGAAGGTAAGAGCCGCCCAAATATCTTCACTCACTTTACCGTGAACAGCCAATAAAATAAAACTGAATTGATTTGACCCTTATAATAACAACGAATGTTTAATTGTTATGGTGCGGTAGTTCCATAATTCAATTGTATTATTTCGTATCACAAAGTAGTATAAAACTAATAGTGTAAACATTGCACCAACAAATTTTGTGTTATATTAATAGCCCCTTTGTATGCTGTGTGATATTTTAATTACATCCTGTCTTTTAACGCACAACGTGTCATACTGACGCATTAGCGCTGATTTAATAAGGAAGTTAACAAATTGCACACTGAAGCCAACAAACAGGTTACACCTGCTCGTCCTGGCGCTTCAAATGCGCTGCAGAATGTTTACAATTTTGGTTTTCTGACGAAACTATTCAATGTACACCCAGTATGTTTACATGCTATGAATATTATTTTGGAGCCTTCCAATATAGTTAAAATCGTCTTTTCCAGATTGCCGTATCTTATAACATAGTAGCCCGACACGAGTCAAACTACGATAGCACCCTGTGTCGCCCTTATACAGAAGTTATTCGTTTTAGTGTCATAACAGAAGAACCAGGGTCATTACTGTAAATGTTTCATTATATCAGCATTACATTTAAGAGGTCTGTGCAAATTTTTGTTCCTTAATGTTAGTAGTTGTTATTGTAAAGGGTTGTTATTAAAAGGTGAGGATATATTAATATATGAAATTTTGTATTAAGTAAATTGTTGCACAAATATGCGTTTGTAGTTCATGTATTATGTCCACAATGATGGGTAATGCAATTAGTAATCTCTTTTTGCAACATTTTAAAATATGTCTTCCTAAATTTCAATCAGGAAGATATAAATAAACATTCCAATATGGTGGGTGACGCGGGCTCTTAGTATTGTTCTCGTTGTTGGTTCTGTAGGATGTGCCACGTAGCAGACAGAGCTATCTGCGACATCTCCAGCGATGCTGACCGCGCACAGCTGCTGATAAGATAAGACAGCCTGACTCACACCGCCGCCGAGGTCTGAGAGTACTCTCTACTGCTCTGCTTGTAACTCGCTTCCCGTCCTACTGCATCGTTTCCGCGCGCACATCACGGATCAGATGTGTTCTCTGAACAATTGCGACTGTGATCCGCGTCATTGCTAATTCACTGTTTGAATGTACACGCNACGGATCAGATGTGTTCTCTGAACAATTGCGACTGTGATCCGCGTCATTGCTAATTCACTGTTTGAATGTACACGTTCGGAAGCCACAGCTGACAAGAAAATCTCTGCAGGAGCTGCATTTACCTTCGCGTGCACAAGAGACTGACTTGTTCCTACCAAAGTTGGTCAGAAATTACGAAGAGATTCCCAAAGCTATCATCATGTTATAAACTAATGGCCACTGAAATCTATTCATGTCGTTCAAATGGCGAATTTCGGGCAAGTACTCTGTCCTCACGCATATTCATTTTCAGCCTGATACATATAAATGGGAGAGGAGTTGCAAGCAATTGCTTATATGTGTTTAATTATTGTATATTAGCGGAAAGTAATGTTATACCACAGCGGTCAATAAGTACGTGGACTGGCCGCATAGTTTCGCTGAGGTGCGTTACAACTTATATAGGTTGCTTTACTTGCAGTTGCGTGCGTACGGTACAGTGTAAAACGAACTACGGCCTCTCTTGTGGAGTGAAGAGTGGGGTGGAGTGGGTGAAGTGAGATGAGTATAGAGCAACGGTGGGGAAAATGGGAGATCCCCGAGAAAACCCACTGACCAGCGCCATCGTCCAGCGCGATTCCCACATGCGAAAACCCGAATGTGACCCGGTCGGGAATTCAACCCGGTTCGCCTAGGTGGGAGGCGAGCATTCTAACCGCTCAGCCATCGTGGCCCCCCGGCAACGGACGACAAACGTCAAGTTGTGCCAGAAGTTAGGCAAATTTGCCAGCGAAACGTGTGAGATGACGAAACACGTGTCCGGCGATCGCCGTTGTCCGCAGTGCTGTGTTTGAATGCCAACGAGGCTGCGCAAGGGAAAGACAGTTTGGAGGATGATGAGCACACTGGTCGGCCACCAGCGGTAGACGATCCCACAGCAGCAGTAAGAATTAGCGCGTGTTACACAGCATGGTGTGACATGCATCCTGACGCCAGTTCGCCGTAAGCGTCCTGAGCTGCGCCGTGGAGAGCTGGCTGCTGCCACGCGACAATGCTACTGCACATCGCCTTCTGCGTGTCACCGCGTTGGTACCTTTATAAAAGGCAAAAAATTCACACCTGATAGTACGTAGTAAAAACAACGTTGTACAAATGTAGCAAGGTAAGCTGTGTTTTGCTCTGTACTATACGTAATTGTTTGCTAGTTTGCACATCAGCCACTTAAATGTAGTAGTGCAGTTGACGTCACAGCACATTTGTAATGGGTGCCTCCCCGCTCTCTCGTGAGTATTCGCAGTACATTCAGTTTCTCCCGGCTCCACTCTGGTTACTGGTTCATACTGCGTGCGCCGAGTGTGTACAGAATGGGCAAGTGCCATCTTACCTTGCAACACTTCACCACACGCCACTGCTGTCTACACACACACACACACACACACACACACAACATGTGTCACGCTGAAGGTGAGTACAACTTTCAGTGACTAGGTTTTTATATTAGGCTTGTTAAGCAGAACAATTTCACGCACGCACTCGCGCGTGACGTCACAGATTACATTTACAGAACTTTTTTTGTTTGTGGCTTAACATGCCGTTTTATAGCACCGTCATTAATAATGGAAACAGTAACCTTCACAGACAGAGAGGAATATCCCGAAGTGATGTGTCATCTAAAAATCACCGTATGCTAAAATTAGAATACCCTTGTCTGGAATCTAACCATGGCCCTGTTGAACTTAAGCTCATTATTTTATACCACAGAGCTATTTTATTATTTATTTATTTATCTATCCTGTATACAAATTTAAGTACATTATGAAAATACTTACACCCACAGAGATATCATTACACTACTGAAAGAACAGCCATGGTGATAGGCTTTCAAAACAGACGTAAGAGAAGAAGAATGAAATAAGAACAATTACATATGGTACGAAACTACGCGAAGCATCAATGACTTCGGACGAAGAATCGCTCATCAAATAGTGGTACATTGTCAAGAAGTGTAAGCTAGCAACGTGTTACGCAAGNTGACTTCGGACGAAGAATCGCTCATCAAATAGTGGTACATTGTCAAGAAGTGTAAGCTAGCAACGTGTTACGCAAGATCACACGAGGAAAACAATATAATGCTACAGAGCTGTGACTGTGTATAAAACCGATACAAAAATACACTGCAACATTTGTGCAACACACGTCTTTGCATGAGTTCCGAATGGGCAGTATACACGTAGATGTTGAATAAAGTAGTGTAGTTATCGGTGCTGTCTGATGTGTAGAGGATGTGGCCTAGGAACGACATCACAGCACGTGTCACACGCGTTGTAAAGTTCAAATGGAAGACACGCCAGCTTGTCATCCAGGATCCCGGTCACTGTGATGTATGTATGTGACCATGTCAATTCTCACTTGAGTATGTTTCCAGAGAGTGTGTGTCGCGAGACTCTAAGACACCACGTATTGTCGCACGACAGACCCGCACCACTGACACACACATCAGCGAATCCACGCATCTACTTCACGTGTAACTAACCACTTCTAGGTCGCTCTCTTACATTTACACGCAATATGCGTTAAATGAATCCACGCATCTACTTCACGTGTAACTAATCACTTCTAAGTCGCTCTCTTACATTTACACGCGATCTGCGTTAAGTGAATCCACGCATCTACTTCACGTGTAACTAACCACTTTTACGTCGCTCTCTTACATTTACACGCGATATGCGTTAAGTGAATCCACGCATCTACTTCACGTGTAACTAACCACTTCTAGGTCGCTCTCTTACATTTGCACGC
>NQII01005926.1:64480-80482 GCA_002778355.1 Clitarchus hookeri
CCCTTCACGGCCAACCAACCAAACCATCTAATACTGGATTATTTGACTATAGTCTTACGAGTTCTCTCCTTTAACTACTTATAATATCAGATTAAATCATATCTACATTTCATAATGTAACTAGGATTTATATAACGGTAATTACATACTTCGTTCACTTAAGATATTTGAGCGGCCAGCGACTAGATATTACATAGTTGAAGCCAGTAATTGTCGTTTAGAGAGAGGCCGGATGGACAGTGGTGAGGTGAAGGATGGGTCATGCGTGTCGCTGCTGGGACAACAACTGGGCCACGTCCGGATTACAATGACGAGGATGTACACTAGATGTTGAACAATGCGAACAAAACAGCATTATCACGGTGTGGACCCATTCATGGTGTAGCAGACACACAATCAGAAGAAAACACCCGGTTCGAAGAAAAAACAGACAAATAATTATTATAAGAAATACGAATCAGTGTTTAATGACCTTACATTAATAGTAAAGCGGCGTTTTTGGTACTTTTCATGTACTGCCAGCCAGCCTGATTCACAGCAAAAAGAACATTTACCATCTATACACCAATTTATAACCGCAGCACAAAATTTCACAGGAAAAGTTTGGAACAATCTTTCTAGAAAAACAATGTGACCCAATTTATAGCCCCAATATTATTGTTCAGATACATGGACCGTAAAAATATTAATAAAATTTCTAAATAGGTTTAAACAGCGTNATAGCCCCAATATTATTGTTCAGATACATGGACCGTAAAAATATTAATAAAATTTCTAAATAGGTTTAAACAGCGCAGGTATATGTTTACAATGTATTAAAGTTCCATAACTAAATTAAATAAAAGTAGTTAATGATTATTCTGTGTTCCTTCAAAAATAATTAAAAAGGCCATAAGGTTACTGAAAAACATATATACACTTTATCTGGCATCGTAGGTAAGAAAATCCTTCACAACTAAAAGATTGTTACGAAACAAGAGCACTCAATAATTGTATATTACCCTGGCGCAATAATATTAAACCACAACATGATTGAGATTTAAAAAAAATTCTTTATTATGTCACAAACAGAATTTTGTCTGTTTACTCAAAATTTCCGTAATAATAGGGTAATTAATTTTCCTCAACGCTCGATTTAAAAATGTACAGGTGATTTACAACTACTTTAAGTGATCATAAAAATATACAAATTTGGCATAACTATGTATTTACCACTCAACTTGTATTGTAGGTAAAACATATTCTTAGTTTCCACAACACACAATTAAAATACATTTTCTTGGTGCTGTATAAAACGACCCACAACTAAAATGCATTAACCACCAAGCATGTCTATGTTATAACCTCTAAGAACGGTGAATCATATGTAAAATTTTTACTAATCCTTTATAGATTATTTATATTAGCTTTGTTTTCTACGTGGCACCAAGTAATTTATTCGGCTTCTCCTCTAGTCGAATTGTTACACTGCCGAAAAAACACAACCTTGCAATGCTCAAAATGTCTAATATACTATAAGTAGCATTTGATTAATAATAACACTGCACAAATCCCATAAGGTTAAAAGAGATTAAGTCATTTATGACACACCACTTGGTTAGGAGGTACCACTCGGCAATAACAACTTTAGTTTACACAGTACCTTGAGCTACATTTTCCACACTTTTGAGAGTGCTGGCAGCTGTATTCAATAGTACGAAACCTGCAACAAATGCGAGTCTTGTGAACAAAACTCGAGTAGACCCAAAGGCAAGTTGACACGACAGACCTCTTCATACTGCCTCTGGATGCACTGCCTCACCGCAAGTGTGGACATTCTTGCGCATTGTAGCAACTTTGCCGATCACAAGCGAACACACACACACACACTCTCNGGACATTCTTGCGCATTGTAGCAACTTTGCCGATCACAAGCGAACACACACACACACACACACACTATCTCTCTCTCTCTCTCTACGTTGCAGTGCATGAAGACGTATCTCCGCAACACCACCAGTTCCTTATAGGTGTGGCTCTACTCAACATTCACCGAGGCATCGCGGTGAAGCCACAAGGCATTATCGATGAAGTGGCAAAGATTCCTCGTCACTTGTGTTTTAGACATAAATAATTTCGCTGTAGGGATAAAAATTACCTTGTTTCACTACATTTGTACGTAATACACTTATGAAGAAATATTAAACCTATTCCATATACCTCATGTATAATGTTATGTCACAACACGAAAGTATTTTTGTAGGTAAACATTGTTTCATATATTTGATTTGCAAGTGATTAAATTATATTACAAAATCGACAGCACCCGTTGAACAAATTCTGCGTAAACTGCGAGCCTAACACAACACTAAACGCTTATCTGAACATTACCGATACGACCACCAATATAACCAAGAGAAACCAAAAGTTAAGAAAGAATGTTTTTGTACATTATTGCTATTTATGGTATATTGATTGGTAAATTTGACGTCATGCTATTTATTGTTACGCCTGCCTTCATGTGAGTGTAGTCCCTAGCACACAAACAGCTGTTGTTTAATTTTTGTGTAAAAGTGATTTGTAGATTAGCGACCAACCGTTACGTTTTTCGAGCAGAGCAGAATACGTTGATTTTGTCGTATGTTTGTGCCAGCATTGTGAAACGGAACATGAGAACTTGGTGTGCGCGCCTGTGCGCTGATGGCGTGCTATGGACGAACAGTAAACTGACATGAGAAGCAACTCTGAGAATTGTATAGTTACGGCACAACTTGTGTGTGGTGCGCTGCAAGTGGCAGTGGTGACTCCGGAGATGGACTGCTAGGACACCGCAGCTCTTGTGGAACACTTGAGCATTGCAAGTGCAATTACTGTTGCGCTTAAATTGACTGTGCAATGGGGAACAAAGGCACGGTTATGCTTCTATGCACGGCGTAGCTTAATCTACTGTTTGCCGGTCTGTGTCAACAATTGTGGATGCCTTTATCGTCCGACTATTTCAAGCCAGCATCCACAACACACATTCCCAGGGAATTTCTCGTTAAAGATGTATTTCCGCCTGTTTATTGCATAGTTCATTGCAGTCTAATAAACATTGATGGCCATTGTCGTCATCAGATTCGTTGCTATAGTGCAGTGAAATATTCCTAATAATTGTTCTTTCCTCCATTTCAAAGGTTATGTAAATGCCAAAATATTTCATTTCTTCTTACACAGAACAGCGAACTATTTTTTTTTTTGCATTCCCTTTCATTTAAATAACTGTGAAACATAACAAAACCATATATAAAAAAACTTTATGTTAATAATAATGGTACTGCGAAGATAATTTTCTCTTTGCACTTTGCAAATTCTCACAGATGGGTTTTGCAAAGTGACAGTATGGTGGAACAGAAATGTGTTTGCGGGTGCAAAGTCTTTACACATTTCAATTTTTCTTGCAACTGCAGATTTTCGTAGAACACAAATAAGAATGCAAAGTGAAAAGTGTGAAGTGAAAAGTTGCAAAGTCTGTTGGTGGAATTGGCCGCTGGTTATACGTTAAACCTAGCTTAGGAGACAAAATATTCTCTCAGCAGTCGTTTCTTCAATGAGATGTCAAATTTCGTTATCATTTCCTCCTGTTTATGTACCCGCATTTGAATGCATATGTGCAAGAGGCAAATTTGAATACCAATATCCTCATTAATATTAATTTTTCTTGAAATAGTGAATAATAGGCAGGGTTGAGAATTCAGAATTGAAATGTACCAAAACCTAATCGATGGTAAGGGACACTAATGCATTGATGTATTTTTTAATTAAGGCGGTAACNAATTGAAATGTACCAAAACCTAATCGATGGTAAGGGACACTAATGCATTGATGTATTTTTTAATTAAGGCGGTAACTAAATGAAAACCAAAATATATAAATGCTTTCAACATACTATCGATACTCCTTAAAAGTAATAATAAGCGTGTACATTACACCTCTTAATACGTATGGCAACTTCAAGCTTGGCTTAGTGTTACACGTCTTGGAACAGCAGAGTAACAATTTCCCTCGCAATGAAGTGTTGCAGCCACATCATCTGATTACTATCCGAATGTCTTAGGCCGCTTAACCAGTGGTAGACTAAGACGGGAAAAGGAAGAAACAATTTGGAAAAAAGGGGGGGGGGGAGACAAGGGAAAGTCGTCTTTATTAAACTAGCGTGAAATTGGCTTCAACCATATTTGGCGAGTTTTTCTGATGAGGTGATACCTTCCTGCAAGTAGATTTACTATTCCTCCAGGCAATTTACCTCCACATCTGTGATATAGTCCATTTATTATTACTTCCAACTTATGTAATGCCGTGCTTAAATTATATTTCCAGATTATTCCAACCACCTCATGTAAGCAAATCTTACCAACGTCTAGGAAATTATACCAAAGAGGCCACCCACCATATTTATGCGCACCCAGTTTAATTAAATTTTTCATCAGAACTATTTCATACTAGGTATTACCAACACACCCATTTTATGTCTGATTTTATTCATATTAATAATAAATGCAATATTAGAATTTTTAGATAAAGAATAAGTTCAATTTAACAAAAAAAAAAAAAAAGATACTTTTGTGTTACTAGAGGTATATGTCGCTTGTGATGTGAGACATATTTATGTATGAAACAACCAAACACGTCATACATGGGGCGATTGTTTACAGTTTTGATTCGAAAAGCATGAAGATACTGCGAATATACTTTAGCTGAACTGACTGTACTTCAGTTTGTAGCAGCCAGTCGTTTCTGCACGTGGTACGTTATATTTGGCGTCTCTAGAGAAGTCTTCAGTTGAAGGTGCGATAAGAGTGATGTGTATGAATAGTGAGAGCGGGAGCGTTTGACTATGCCAGTGAGAGAGAGACAATTTGCCGGCATCCGTTAACCTGGGAAACTGTTCTTCCCCTCCCTCCGTCTAAGAGGTGTGTTGTGGTTGGCTGACGGGGTTCCCTACCCCTTCCGAAGTGCTGGATGATTGAGGAGTTGGTCAGTCCTTGGTTCGAGATCCGTAGAGGGTAATTAGGTGTTATTAGATGTAATTGCATAATGAGTAATTGCGTAAAGAGTTATTGCATATTAAAAACTTGCGAGTACCGAGACTAATGAATATACCGAGACTATGTACATGTACCGAGAAAGTAATTACGCACTAAGTACACATGTTTACCCATCGGCTGCCGAAATACAACTAACGAGGTTGGTGAGGGGAGGTGAGGAACTACTGGGTTCGAGTAGCTTCGAAAGTAATTAGATGTAATTAGGGGTAATTGAAATTAGGAGTAATTGCATAAGGAGTCATTGCGAAATGAACAATTGCGTAATGAGCAATTGCGTAATGAATAAGTAGATATACCGAGAGGAATAAATGTACCGAGAATAATTACACAGTAATTACCTACTACGTACACATCCTTCCCCGATCACCGCTCATTCGCAACTGAGGTGTAAATTGCCAAAATTTTTGTGTTATAAGTCCACCATCTTAGACTCCCACCATCAAATTACCATTCATACCAGCTAGAGCGATAGAGATATGACCTAAGAACGCCTTAAAACTTCATATAAACACAGTTTGACACCATTTCCGATACGTTTAAGATATAGCCACCAAAATCNTAAGAACGCCTTAAAACTTCATATAAACACAGTTTGACACCATTTCCGATACGTTTAAGATATAGCCACCAAAATCATAACATAAGCATCACCCATGATGACGAATAGTGTGGCAGGATCAAGTAAACCTTAAGCCTTCGTATAAGTACAGTTGGTGGCCATTTCCCATCCACCGAAGCTATAGTCGCCAAATTCATAACATACACATCATCCCAGGCCAATAGCAGAACCGCAGGGTCAAATACACCTTAAGCCCTCTTATAAGAATAGTTGGCGGCCATTCCCTATCTGTTTAAGATATATCCACCAAATTCACAACACACACATCACCTCTGATTACGAATAGGGCGTAGAGTCAATTACACCTTAAACCCTCGCATAAGCATAGTTGACTATCATTTCCGAATGGTTAAAGATATAACAACCATATTCTTATCATATACATCACCTTCAACGACGAACATGGCCGTAAAGGCAAATACATTTTAAAGCCCTCTTATAAGTATAGTTGCTCACTATTTCCCATTCACTGCAGCTATACTCGCCAAATCCATAACCAAGACACCAACCCTGCCGACAAACAAGGTGGATGGGACAATTACGACTGAAGGCCCTGTATAAGAATAGAAGGCCGCCATTACCTATCCACCGAAGCTATAGCCACCATATCATAAGCATCGCCTCCGACGAGTAGCACGCCAAGGTCAATTACACCTTAACCTATGTTTTATGCATACTTTACTGACACTTCCCATCCGCCAAAGCTACAGTCACCAAATATTTATTCCATTTTAATATCCGTAGGCGATACACAACTGATAATGATGTCTTCGGAGACACACACAAGTAATGTGGGTTCGCAAAGATAGATTCAATTTATAAGTCTATATGATGTAACATTGCTAGATGCAGTGTTAAGAGAGAAAAATGTGTGTGTGTATAAGTGTGCTTGCACGCGCGCAAGACCGCATTTTGTTCTAACGATCATTGAAGATGCAAGACCCACCCAACTATGGCACACCCGTCAGGAAGGGTGTAGGTAGAGAGCCTTATGCTTCCAACCTCTACCGATAGACAGCGACACGATCGCCCGAAGGGTTCCAGTACAAAATGAATTTCCATCAAGAACACCTCACACCATGCTTCATATCCATTCGGCAAGACCACAGCACCCATGTTTCCCCATTCCAATTAAATGTAACATGTCACTATAATAAAAATAAAAAATCAGTTATACCCCATACTACACTGCAAATTAAAAAAAACTTTATAAACCAAATAAAAAAATCGATATTATAATTTAAAATGCTTCTATTACATAATCTAGGACATATCACTTTGGGTGATGACCAGTGGACTGGCGAGAATATTGTATATGTANAATGCTTCTATTACATAATCTAGGACATATCACTTTGGGTGATGACCAGTGGACTGGCGAGAATATTGTATATGTCCACCATACTATTTCTGTGCAATCATAATGTATCTGGAAACCATCTAGAACACAGATCGCAGGCGTATACCAAAGGATTGGCGAACATATTGGTTCTGGTGAACATCTATGACATGGGTCTCAGGTGTGGATCACTACTAAATATCTTGACACATTAGCAGTTTATAATTTTACCTAGTCGGTTAAGTTATGTATGCAGTCGTACTCAGAGGCGGATTAAATGTCGAGAGCGCCCTAGGCAAGCACCTCATCGGCGCCCCTCTAGCGCCCATATATGATACATTTTAACTAGTACTAGTAGTAGTAAACACTGATGATGGTAGTTGACGTTACCACATGTGTGGTAGAGGTTACTCCAAGTTTGAGTTGGCATTTCTTTACTCCAACTTGTAGTAACCTCAACTACAGCTGCTGTTGTAGCAACCACAATTTTTTTTCCTATGTATATACGCACTAGCCTCAATTTTCGAGCGTATCAGAGAAGTATACAATAATTTTATAGCATTCATGTTGGTAAATTTTTTGCGATTACGTGATACAAATCCTAGACGTTTAAAACATGTGACAGTGAGTGTATGAATATGATTGCGGAAGTTAAGCTGTGAGTCGTATTCAACCATTTAAGATCTCTAACTTCGAAAGAACGAGGAATTGTCTCATTGCATAGCTGGTAGTTGGTGATTATACTATTATATGTGAACGAGTGAAGGACATCACTTGACACTTTGCTATATTAAAGAGGAGGCGGTTTCGGTCACTCCAAGATANTGTAGTTGACGTTACCACATGTGTGGTAGAGGTTACTCCAAGTTGGAGTTGGCATTTCTTTACTCCAACTTGTAGTAACCTCAACTACAGCTGCTGTTGTAGCAACCACAATTTTTTTTCCTATGTATACACGCACTAGCCTCAATTTTCGAGCGTATCAGAGAAGTATACAATAATTTTATAGCATTCATGTTGGTAAATTTTTTGCGATTACGTGATACAAACCCTAGACGTTTAAAACATGTGACAGTGAGTGTATGAATATGATTGCGGAAGTTAAGCTGTGAGTCGTATTCAACCATTTAAGATCTCTAACTTCGAAAGAACGAGGAATTGTCTCATTGCATAGCTGGTAGTTGGTGATTATACTATTATATGTGAACGAGTGAAGGACATCACTTGACACTTTGCTATATTAAAGAGGAGGCGGTTTCGGTCACTCCAAGATATTATTAGTAGGGATACTTAGGTAGGCCAGGACACGTGTACTTACCCTTAGGCGTGAATGAAATATGTGATGAGAGTGAAGAAAGCAAGAGGGTCAGAACGAACATGGAAATCCATGATGCCTCTCAGGGAAACAGACCTGACTGTGTAAGTGTGTTGACAGATGATGGTGTGTTATCATTAATTATATAAAATCTTAAAATAGTTTATTAATATTAGATAAATAAAAAAAATTAAGTTATGAAATATTTATTAAAACATTGGTACTAATCACATTCAATTGAAATTGTTAAAAAAAAATGGTTGCCTGTAAAGTCGGTTTTACGGGCGAAGATTTTACGTGACAACGTAGTGCTGCGCGCGCGGCAGACCGATCATAGTTGAGTGGGAGAGAGACGCAAGGCATTCGGCGGGCCTCTCTCTCGTTCGGTGACTCATCGTAACGTTACCGAGCGTTACACTTTTTCATAAGTGACTCCCAGCCGNTAGGCGTGAATGAAATATGTGATGAGAGTGAAGAAAGCAAGAGGGTCAGAACGAACATGGAAATCCATGATGCCTCTCAGGGAAACAGACCTGACTGTGTAAGTGTGTTGACAGATGATGGTGTGTTATCATTAATTATATAAAATCTTAAAACAGTTTATTAATATTAGATAAATAAAAAAAATTGAGTTATGAAATATTTATTAAAACATTGGTACTAATCACATTCAATTGAAATTGTTAAAAAAAAAAAATATATAAATTTTTGCGTCTACGTTTCTGTCTTGCGAAATTGTCAATAACATCGTCATAGTTTAAAGATAGCAATAAGTTTGATTCAATGTTAAGTATTGCTAATGAATTTAATCTCTTATCTGTCATGGTTGAACGAAGATAATTTTTCACTCTCTTTAGACAGAAGAAACTCCGCTCACCATTGCAATTGCTGACTGCCGTCGATACGCACATTCTTAAGGCCATGTCAATCTTTGGGTAAATTGTTTCAAGTTCTGTATTTCTTAGAACATGTAAAATCGCGTTGGTTGTTCGGGGCAGTTCTCCGTCTCGAGCTATCGTTGTTAAAAAAGAACGTAGATGGATACATTCATCAACAAAGCACTTTTCTAAATCACCATAATACATTGGTACTGACATTTGTTCAAATTGATCAAATTGCTTAAAAACGAAAATTTACTGTAAAAATTGCTGTACGCTTCTCGTCTGTTTTGAAGTTCAACCACAGGTCTGTCTATAATTACTAGATATACTGTCACTCTGAATGTTTCCCGACCAGATAACGAAGAAGTAATATCTTCGGCAGATTCATCAGTTGTGAGCTTTCTCTTCCGTATCCTCTTTGTGTCCTTTTCATATTATTTGACTAATGAGAGCTCCAAGACTTGATGTTNAGCTGTGAGCTTTCTCTTCCGTATCCTCTTTGTGTCCTTTTCATATTATTTGACTAATGAGAGCTCCAAGACTTGATGTTCATATTTATTAACATTTTCCCTTTCTGCAGAAATTATGTGAATAAGACTGTCATACATTTGAATAACTGTACAAATGTCAATGTCAACGGACTGTAATTTTTTGTTGGTTTTGTTCATGTGAACCAAAATAAAACCCCAAAACACGATCATGAAAGCAGTTTCTAGTCGTTCTAATTTCAATCTTATGCCTTTAGCTTCACATACAGCATAACGTTTTTGCTCAGGATTGCTCTCGATAGCAATCAAAGCATCGTTAATTTCTGGAAATGGCTCTTTCAAACTTTAACAAGCATCTGATCGAGCTGACAAGCGTGTGTCAGATGGATTTTTGACAGCAATTTTTTTTTTTATCATTACCTAGGAGTATTTGTGCTTGTAGAGTTTCCCATCTTTGAGTTGAAGCTGTAAAGAATGTGTAAATTTCTTGAAGGAGACCAAAGAACCAACAGGCTTCTTGAGCGCATTCAGCGGCACATTCACACACTAGGTTAAGCGAATGTGCGGAGCAGAGTATATATTCTGCTAGGGGACATATTTATTTTATTTTCGCCTGTAATCCATTGTAAATGCCTGACATATTTGCGGAATTACGTATCATACGACAGGCCTCTACAGTCTGATATATTAATTTCAAACATGTCTAATGTTTCAATAATAACATCTGCAATGTCTTGTGATTTGTGACCGACATTTGCGATAAACTTAAGAAAACTTTTGACGGGCGTACCATCGGCTTCAATGTATCGGATCACGAAAGTTAATTGATCAATGTGAGAAATATCTGGTGTTGAATCCACTATTATTGAATAATATTTCCATATCTTGAATTCATGTTTTATTTGTGTTGAAGTTTTGTTTGCCATTAATTCAATAAATTCGTCACATATTGTAGAACTTAAGTAATTGGTACATCCCTTTCCCTTGCTGCCATATTGGGCAATATGTTTACTTAAAAACGGATCAAACTCCGCTATGAGTTCCAGCGTCATTAAATAATTTCCGTTATGAAGAGAGCCAAGTTTTTTGTCATGTCCCCTAAAAGGTAAACCACGCGATGCTAAAGACTTAACAGTCGCAACCACTCGTTTCAAAACTTGACGCCAATAAGTTAACTCTTCTAGAAATTGAGCGGCGAGCTCATGATCGACACGACCGACAATGTTAGATCTACGTTGCAAGGTCAAAACACATGTTTTATGTTCACATGAGTTTTCGTGGCTTTCTAATCTAATCGATGCGTTCTTCCAATCATTAAAACCAACATCTTGTTTTCCAGAACCAGTTCCACCGCCGAATAATAAACAAGGTCAACAATAAACATTTCCTGTGCTTGGAGAGTAAATAAGCCATTTCCTTGGACGTTTTTCTCTATTTAATAACTTTCGTTCAAACATTGTTTTTGTCAAAAAACGTGCGTTTTTTATCTTCATATATTCTCTTACTTAATGAAAAATCTGTGTTTATATTTCAATTGAAGCCACTCAGTGCAATATATTCTTGTGTTTCGTTATTGATATCCCACTTGACTGGATCGCAATCCACGATAACCGGCCTATTTTGCGACTGCCTCGCAACTTCCACTGCTGACGGAGTAGGCGGCGTGGGCACGGACAAATCTTGTGGTTGTTTAGAACTAGTAGGAATTTCGCATTGAATAGGGTCGGTAGCAGACGCACTGTGAATTGCGTTAGAAGATTCCGAATCATCACTTTTTAATTTTGAAAAAATGTGTCGATATTTTTCGTGTGCTTTATTACATTTTGATGTTTTTATTCTTTTTCCTTAGCCTTCCTTTTATTTGCTGCACCACTAGGTTTTTCTTCAATCCACTCATTCGTTAAGTAATAAACTAATACGTAAAGGACTAATAACACACAAATACCGCAGCGAGAACGTAAACAATAGAAGCGCGCGTAACCGACGACAACAAAGCTGAAAGTCGTGTCACTCGTTCGGCGCCGGCCGCTTCTCTCCCGCCCCCGCGGCGCACCATCATCATGGCAATCTAGCAACGTCCGATGCTCGCGATAGACGCGACGAACGCGCAACATTGCAGTTGTATCTTACCAACTTATATTATGAAATCAGGCGATGTAGGAATGATCAAGAAGGCAGAGCACGCTTCGGAAGCTCTACATCTCTATAGAAATAAAGAATCATTTATATTGTGTAAGTAGGTCCATACTTACTGACACAATTTATTTTATGTTATTTATTTTTTCTTTGTTTAAAAATTCCGTACGCGCACCCCTTTGTAACCACGCGCCCCTAGGCAAGTGCCTAGTTTGCCTTACGGATAATCCGCCTCTGGTCGTACTCAATATACTCGATTCCACATCTTCAGTTGTTTGCATCCTCTTCAAGCATACACGAATGTATGCACTTGGACCCATACCGAGACTAACTCCCACCGAAACCGACTCCTGCCGAGGTGTCTATCCACACTATATCAATTCACAAATAAGTAAAAACTGAAATATTTAAGTATGACGGGGAAAAGAAAACAAGGAGACGAGAAAAAATATCTACACTGAAAGATATGTCACACGAGATATTTTTTCCTGATTGTGTTACACTGCACGTCGCACGTCATCACAAATGTTTGATACCATCGGAAAAACTGAATCAGATTATATACACACTTCAATTTATTCTCCTGCGAAGCAGCTCTAAAGACGTTGTTGTTGAAAGCCATCCGTATGTTGCCTAAGAGGATAATCAATTCTTGTTTGAAATGAATAATTACGTTCCTGTAACCCTCTGCAAAACCAGCACCATGGCTAACCCATTTTAGATCTATAAAAGCAGCTTGTATCAACACAAATAGACCAGAGCTTATTTCTCCCCCCCCCTCCACCCCGAAAGGACATAGTGAAATTAAGAAATGCCATTCCAGCAGTCAAAAAATGATCAGCTATCGTGACCTATTGGAAGCTTAAATCATATGCAACAATCTACAAAGATTGTTGCATACCCATTGTTGCAGAGGTTGTATACACGCCTAAAGAATTCCTTCTCGCATATGAACAGAGCGAAATACAATCTGTCTACAATCAGCCACATGCCTATTATCCGCAACAGAACGAAGAGATCCCTGGCTGTCTCCCGTGCCTAGAGTGTTTTCCAAGGAAGTACTACTAGAAAAACACAAGACATTCTAGGAATTGGTGTAAACNTGTCTCCCGTGCCTAGAGTGTTTTCCAAGGAAGTACTACTAGAAAAACACAAGACATTCTAGGAATTGGTGTAAACCCCATCGGGAAAGTGTTTAACCAAAAAGAAAAAGCACCTCCAACACTGAAAATGTACAATTGTAAAGAATATTGGTTGTCCGATGAACGACTTCGCGAATTAGACAGCGATCGTTCTAATAGGTTTTCGTTTAACAATTCATAAACCATGCTGTTTTGCAGATACATTACAACAAACATAGTATATCTAGANTGTCTCCCGTGCCTAGAGTGTTTTCCAAGGAAGTACTACTAGAAAAACACAAGACATTCTAGGAATTGGTGTAAAACCCATCGGGAAAGTGTTTAACCAAAAAGAAAAAGCACCTCCAACACTGAAAATGTACAATTGTAAAGAATATTGGTTGTCCGATGAACGACTTCGCGAATTAGACAGCGATCGTGCTAATAGGTTTTCGTTTAACAATTCATAAACCATGCTGTTTTGCAGATACATTACAACAAACATAGTATATCTAGANCTAATAGGTTTTCGTTTAACAATTCATAAACCATGCTGTTTTGCAGATACATTACAACAAACATAGTATATCTAGATGGTCAATATAAACCGCTTGTTGTATAATGTTAAAACAATATAAACAGTCATTATGTAAGAAGGTTTTCATTTCGTTGACGGATGTGGCGGAAGGAAGATCCGCACTTTACTCATCTACCGTGTAAGCTGTTATAATATAAATAAGGAATCTATGGGTAAGGACATGTCGAAATCAGTAGATACAATGTCTGTTCACCGCCACCTGGCATTCTGGTGGGTATCTGGTATTCATGTCGGCCATCTTGGATGACATCACACAACGGCCTCCTGCTCTGTCATTCTTCATAAGCAGCTTCCATCTTGAATTTCCCTTTTTTCCTTCGACATTACCCTTTTTCCCTCGGAATTTTCCTTTTTACCTCAGAATTACCTTTTATTCCCCTTCTGCTTTATCATTCCTTCCAGTCTCTTCATGATCTTAATTCAGGTTTTTTTCTCATGCTCTGGCATTCCTTCCTGTCGCTCTCTCTCCCACTCCCGTTCTCTTTCATCTGGTTTAACCCTTTGGAGGTTTCTCATATTCCTTCCGGTTTAATTTTTTCCTCTCTTGTCTCCCACCACTTTCCTCTCTCTCTTGCTTTTCATGCCCTCCATCACCGTCGTCTGCTGTAGGCGGCCATCCTTAATTCCCACACCAGCCATCAGTCGTTTACTGTAGGCGGCCATCTTTGATTCCCGCGCCCGCTACCAGGGTGTTCTAAGTTCTTGTTTATAACATCCTCCACCGTTAATTCCCACGCCCGCTGCCAATCGGTAGCCATCTTTAATTTCCGCGCCCGCCACCAGAGTGTGTGAAAATCTACAGTGCACAGCTAGGAGTGCTGGTATCGATGCGGCCATTTTGTGTATGTTGGTTCACTCGTCGCAAGCAGGAGCGCGCTAGCATCGGGGAGTGCAGTTAAAACGGTGGCCACCAGGAGCTCTGGGAATTATTATTTTTTAGTTGGTACTAGTTTCGTAACTCAAAAAATGCCAGAAACGTGCGGGATCGTTCTAGCACACAACAGCATGCAGCACGGACCAGCATATGTAATTTCCGAGACATTACAATGTCACGTCTTGTCACCTTTCACTGCCACCAGAGCATTGTTTCTGCTGTGTCGCATAATTACATACCTTATCAAGTAATGTCTATCACCAGACTTGAATCAGCTGCAGAAAGAGATACGCCCAACTCAATCGCTGTGGGTTGGCGTGGATACCACCTTCTCTGTTAACAGCAACGCACGGATGAGGCCGAGGCCTGTCCAACCTCTAGAAACGCGNTTGGCGTGGATACCACCTTCTCTGTTAACAGCAACGCACGGATGAGGCCGAGGCCTGTCCAACCTCTAGAAACGCGCTTAGTGAACGGGACCTCTTGCTAGTCGGACCAGACCAACGATCCTTTGTTAGTACGCATCAACCCTTCGAAATCATTCACAAGCAAGGCTACACGCCGCTTCGTGCCCATGGGTCGCAATCTCTTTCTCACTCAGTGTACTGAGGCCGCACGTGTCATTACAGACTTCTGCGGCCAGGGTACTGACAGCCGGTGTGTGGGGCGGGGCTCCAGGTAGATACCCACCTCCAGGTGAAGTACTCAGTGGACTGGCTTCACTTGTGACGCGGTGCGAAGCACCATGTTAAGCGCTTAACTTCCCGCCAACTTGGATTTTAGGAATTTTTCACGCTGCTTTCTTTTCAGCTGTTGATTGTTAGTTTGACAGCTGGACAAAGCAACAATTCACTGCATTTCCCTTTTTTTAAGCAGTCGTAGTTTGACTGCTGTATTATATGTAGTATTATTTGTATAGTATTATTTAAATAGTATTATTTATATAATCCCCCGTAAAAATTATCACTTTCTTATTTTCGGCTGCCAAAACGCAGGAATTAATAGACCGAGGAAGCTGTACCAGATCAATAAAATTCGAGAAAACGTTAAAAAAAATTCCGGAAACATTTTGTAATGTAGTTTACACCGAGAAATGTATAAACTCATGATGCTGGGGACTACTTCCAGGCTCATAATAAGGAGGGGGAGGGGTTTGAAGTGTGGTTTTTGGCCCCCCTCTGAATCGTTTAAGAAGTAGCCAGTGGGGTAAACAAAATACCGGAAAATATTTTCATAAAAATTTCAAATCTCCCGTCGTATGCAGTACACAAATTGAAGAGGTAAATAGAGTAATGTATATGTGTGTGTGTGTATATATATATATATATATATATATATATATATATATATATATATATATACTAGCTGACCCGGCAAACGTTGTTTTGCCATAAAAAGTATTTCTATTCCCTTATTACTTAGTGGAGACCGGCTACTCCGTGGTGTGTCACTGGGAGACACCTGGTGGGAATAAATTGTAACCTAGATCGATAAATGATCGATGATAATTGATCAGTTATCAACCTAGGGTAAAATTTATTAAATTACTAATATCGCTATAAAAA